>BMAW01120795.1:11512-159459 GCA_019974015.1 Nephila pilipes | reverse complement strand
AGAAGTTCAGGGTATCAACTTATTTAGTTTTTTAATTTGATTTGTACTATGAAAATTATTACTACTACAATATTTTATTTTAACGTATATTTAATTTTAAAAAGTGTAGTAATAATTTTAAAAATATATGAAACAGGCCTCAGAAGCTAAAATATTCATAAACTTTTTTCTCCCGAACAAAATCGTTTGCAGACTTCAATTCATTTTTCTACCAAAATGTCATTTTTGCCCTCGGATTGTTCCATGAAATGTTGAAAGAAGTATTTAATTTTTTTGATGAAAATTAACTTTTATATGGAAACTCTTAACACATTATATTTTTTTTATAAAAAAACCCACGCATATATATTTTTTATTCGTGAAATAAATCAAATGAAACAAATTTTTCTGAGTTAATGTTTTGCAAGGAAAAAAAAATAACTCTTACTAGAATTGTGTTATCATTTATTTAAAAGTTATAGTTGAACTAAAATACTATTTTTAAAAAAATGCTCTAAAAAACACAAATCTACAGTATTTATTTAATCCTAAAACTTTCAATAAAACAATTAATTATTCATAATGTTTTTTTAGTCTTAAGTCGAAATAATTTTAATTTCTGTTATGTTTCTAAATGTATTTATCTCTAATAAGCTTGCATATATATCCATTTTATACTATTGTTGAAATAAATACCATTTCTTATATTTAATTTTAATTTTTTTTTGCTATTATTTAATATGAAATATGATTTAAAAACTAACACAGTAAAATTATGGTTTGAAGTTAACATTCCTACTTTGTGAATGATACCAAATTTCGAATGCCTTTTTTCTGTCATAACGGCAGAAAAAAGTCACATAGTCAAATAGTACCATAGTTCTCAAGGTTTTATCAAAAGTTGTTTTATCTGTTTATATATATATATATATATATATATATATATATATATATATATATATATAATTTGAGAGAGATCTGTAATGAGACGCGAAAATGGCTTCTATGCAAAATAACGCACTTCTAGGCTTCTAACGGCTAAGCTCAAACACTTCTGAATATTCAAACTGTAAATAATCCAAACTAAATGAAACAAACTCTCAGCTCGCCCTAAATAAGGAAATTATTTTAATTTGTAAAAAAATTATTCAATCAGCATTAATTTTCCGTATAAGAACAAGGAATAGTTTTTTTTTTCAAGAATTTATTGTTTAGATTGATGAAATTTAAAAAAAGCAACTTTATTTTTTTTAATTAAATAGATATCCTTTTTTTTTATTAAGAGATGATGACATTAAAATATAATTATTATTTTATTTCATACGGAATTATGTTAATAATGAGAATGTGGTGAAGAATATGTATCCTTTGTTGTGAAATGAGCTTCTACTAATTGATAGTACTAGTCTATACGTATAATAATGAAATAAGATATATCGCATCAATTTGTACTGATAAACAGCTGGGATAATTAATGTTCCATGATTTTTGTCATAATATTTTTCAAACTAGTGTGCTTCTATTATAAATGTTTATTATATAATAATAATAATAGAAACAAATCACCAATTAATTTACAAATTTAAATGAATAAAACAATAATTTTAATGTACTTAAATATGCCTTTTTCATTATCAAGGCTGAATTAATATACATTTATAGTATATTCTTACACAGCTCTGAATATTCTAAAAACAGTTAATCAACAAAAACAAAGTAGCCTATAAAAGTTTTATAAATGCTTGTTTCAAAATATACTTTTCACATTTTATCAAGCAATGTTTTAACATGAAAAATACATAAAATTTGGAAACTTATACTTTTCAGGAATAAAATCATTCTGGTGATATGATAGAATTTATGAACTTCTGTAATTTATATAAAATTTATTCAACTATGTACCAAACATAATATATATTAAAAATGAAATCTACGGAACTTTATTGTCACTAGTTATTTGTAAAAAATATAATCTTTCTAAAACCATTGAGAAACACAATTTTGAAAGTAAATCGAATTTGCGAATTTTTTTTTAATATTATAGCACTTATTTCTAAAATTAAATAAATTTCAATGCTCATATTTATAATTTTTTAGAACGCTTTTGGAAATATATTGACATTTAAATTATATTATGTACCAATTGTATTACATTATAATGAAGAAAAATTTGTTTAACTTTGTTACAACCGTATCGGGTTACTGAGCTTTCTAATCAAAGGAGCTCTTCCTCGGTTTGAGCAAATACTTTGATAGATTAAGTATACATCATTAATTCGGTAGCAAATATAAACATTTGATTTGGTATTTTCTCCAAAGTAGTTTCGATTGAATACGGTATTGGTGTTTTCCTGCTCCTTGTTTTTATTAGGTACATTTGTAAGTGATTCGTTTCAAAATCACTGCCGAAATTAATAGGATATAAGAAAAATCAGATTAATATCAATTTAACATCGTAACTAAACATAGAAGCATTCGTGACTGACGCTTTATGCATTCAAAAAATATACTAATAAACAGATTCTGAAAATAATTACATGAAAACATACTTCACTCAACATGAATACTAAAAAGGCAATATTTCAAATTTAATGAGAGTAAGCAATAAAATGTTCTTCATTATGAGGATCTATTAAAATTATTACACATGAAAGGGAAATGGTTAATTTTAATATTTCTAAGAAAGACAATTTACTTATAATTCTCCTAATAAAATAAAATTATCTTATAAGAGTAAAAGAAAAATTTAAATTACATATTAACATAGATTTAAGCAATTATTATAATGTTTAAATACTTCCTCTAATATAATGTTAACTTTTTTCTTATGTGTGGACTAAAAAATTGAACAGAGTAAAATGTTTTTTTTTTTTTTTTTTGTTAAAAGCAAAAGAGAACATTAAATGAAGTAATTTTTGTTCACGCTTATCGTCTTTCAACTAACCTCTTGGGGGCTGTCGTATGACGTTATTTGATTTGAGAACCTATTCTAGTAAATGAACTGCGACAAAGTAGAATAGAAATATTTAAGTGCGGTAAACAAGAGTCATATGATAACGTTGAAACACTGCGAGTAGTTTAATAGTAAGGATGTTGAAATAGAGTGTTAGACAACGAAGCGTAAGAGAAACAGAAACAAAGATATACGCGTGTTAAAGTTGATTAAAAATAGATTAAATGATTCGACTTAAGTGCAGAATAACTACATGTGAACGGAAGATTAAAATTATACAGCTTACAAGTTCAGTTTTGAATCACATATAATTAGGTAGTGTCAGATAAGTAAATATACACTCGAAAACAAACAAACAAACAAACAAAAAACGACGCACCTAGGAGCAGTCCGATGGAGACAAAAATTGGCGGATAGGAAAATTATGAACATTATAGAAAATGATTAAAATTTCAGAAACATTGAATGATTTATTCCGGTGTTACACAGTTATAAAATAACGAGCTCAATAATGTGTTGACCCTCCTCTAGCGTGGATAGAAGCTACCACACAACGCGGCATAGAGTGGTAAAGTTCCCTGATGGTCTCCTGAGGTATTTCTTGCCAAATTTTCTCCAATTGTTGGGGTAGGTCATCAACATTCTCCGTTAGATGCGAACACCTTCCCATCATATCCCAGACATAATCGATTGGAGAGAATTGTGGCCATCCGGTTGACCAAGGAAGTGTTTGACAAGCTGTAAGATAGCTCATAGCCACACGTGCCGTATGTGGTCTAGCATTATCTAGCTGAAAAATAAGGCCAGTGTACTGCAAAAGGAACTGTAGCAAATCAGGTATCAGAATGTCATTGATGTACCTCTGTGCTGCTAGTGTTACTCTAATGACGACCAATGGGATCCGTCTATCAAAGGAAATGGCACCCCAGACCCTAACTCCTGATTGAGGGCCTGTTTGATGTGCAGTAGTGAGAGCAGGATCGGAATGCTGCCCTGGGCATTGCTAGAAACCTCTTCGATGATATTCAGGACAGAGTTGGAAGTGGGATTCGTCGCTAAACGCAAAACGTCCCCATTCAGAATCATTCCAACCGTAAATTTAATAAAATTATGTATATTGTAACAATATTTTTCAGCTCCCATATGAATATTTTAAATTATTGCGTAATATTGATACAAGGTACCTTTTTCTTCAGCGTTCATGTAATTGAGATTCACCTTTGTTATTAAGATGTCAATTTGATGCTGTTGATTTTGTGAGACTTTTAATCGAAAGTTTGGGTGAGAAATATAAATCCAATATTTTAAATATGAAAACTGTGGGTTTGGTTATTTGAAATTCTTTAACATACACTTACAGTTAAATATAATTTCTAATGCACAGACAAAAATTAATATCCATCTTTTCAACAAATGTATAATTTTATTCCTTATAGTAATGAACATGGCAATTATTACTAGTATGCTTTCTTGGATGAATAATTGCTATAAATTACTTCAGTACCTGTAGCATCCTATTCCTAAATAATTTGAGGGTTTAGTTCGTTTGTTCCATAAATTCAATTAACAGTGTAATTTGAAAATAATAGTTTTGCTTCTGTGTATGTCTATGCCAGTCATCATGTTTTATAACAATTTGCTTTTTCAATAGGCGCCTCTGTTTCACGATTATTCTTGATTAAAAGCATCTTCAACAGGACTTTCAGAATTAAAATTTAATTTTTTTGGTACATCTAGATCTAATGCAAATACTTGCACTAGAAAAGCCTGATCTATTAAAAGTGGTGTTAAATATAATAAGTTAATAGTTTCATTTATTTTCCGCATGAAACTCAGATTCTAGTATTTTGCTAGTAAAAAATATAGTGAAAAAAGCTTTTTGTGTAATGATTATTCGAAATGAATCTCTACTTTTCCAGGTTTCATTAAAATAAGCGGAACAAATAATTCATTTTAAATAATTTTATTCTTAATCATGTTTCTATTTTTATAAGAAATTAAAAAAAACAAGCTCTAATGAAAAACTGAAGTAATTTTTGAAATTAATTAAAAATTGTTCGAAATATTGGTGATTCATATATTAAAACATATTTCATTATATATTAGCTACTGTCAGTATTTCAGTTTTAAACCTATTGTAGAGGGATTAACTTAAACTTGGAAAAGAATAGTGACCTGTTCTTAGACCTTAAAACTCTAAAAAAAAGGGAATCCAATAAAAAATTTAATATATTGACGGTCGTTTCAAAATAGAATGCGGGGTGGAAATATTTTAAAAATGCCATAACAAATTATTACGCAAATGCATTTTTAGTGTTTTATACAGCTATCATTAATGATATTAGATGAAAAATTGTGTATTTTAAATACTTTGTTTTATGTATATGAATCCAAAATATTAAGCTACGATTTATCATAATCAAAACGACCAAGAATGTTTTAGACTTCTTATACAACTTATTATAAGCAATATCATTCCTATCATATGGAAACCATTCAGTGACAGTGACTGCAATATATCATGTGTTAAAATTATAATTCATACGTATGCATTACAAGGTCAATGATATCAGAATACTTTAAGTCTGATTTACTGTTAAGGATTTCAAGAAATGGAACAAAAAGAGATTTTTAAGAAAAAAAAAATTATTCAACTGTTTGTTTCAAAATTATATCTTTATGTATTTTTCATTATTTAACTGACAATATACAACATATTGCAAAATCAAAATAATGTATAAGTAATAAAAGTGAATCAGAAAAAGTATTCAGATTGTGTGTGAATCAATGTACTTTAAAAATGTAAGCAAAGAAAATCAGATTGTATTTCAACTACTTTTTTTTGAAATTTAAATGAAAGCTGCACTGTACAACTTGATTTTAAAATGATTAAATTTAGGACTATTCCCTCAGAATATTAAAATACGTATAGTTAAGATAAGCTTAACTTTCCAAAGGATTTAACCTGTTTGGAAACTTTGAAGGATATAGCACTTAAGAGTCTAAAATTCTAAACAGAAACCAATTACTAACTGGAAGAGTACAATGTCAATTAGCGTTACGAGTCATTAGTTCTTCGTTTGTAAATAATTGATGAATAAGTAATTTAAAGATAGAAATCCTATTTCTTTTACGACAATTCAAATAAGTAGTTAAGTACATTTTCTGGGCTTAACTATTGCTATATATTAAAAGTGCTTAAGTGATCTTAAGTGTTGCGGTCTATTTAGTTTCTCTAACTGTTCTATAAATAAGGTTTCATTTTAAGTTGCAATAAGAACGGGCATATAAGTTCATCTGATATCCGAAATATGAATTTCGTTTTATTATAATAAATTGTCTGGCATTCAGCATCTACTCATACAGTCTGATTACTTGTACTTGACAATTCCCCGAGTGAAATATTAGGTTATATTTCAATTACATATTTTTTTCAAATTAAAATTTTACGGAAATTGATTAAATTAACTTTCAAATAAACTTCTATTGCTAAATATACTAAAGGTTACATTTGAAAATACTTTTCATCTCTTTTATGATAATTTGTAAATTTCAAAGTGTGGTGATAATCTCACATAAACTAACTTTCATAATAATTTAAATTACACATGCAATTTCTTCTTGAATATAAACTTTACAAATACCAATATTTAAGGATATTTACATGAAATAAATATATTCTGCCGGTATAACTTAAATATTTAAGAAAATCATGTATGATATATATATATATATATATATATATATATATATTGTTCATTAGATATTACAAACAAACACTGATAAAAGATATTTTAATAAATATCAAATTAATCAAAATTCCCATAATTAAGTGTTTGAAAATTCAAATTTAGTTGAATATTTCAATTACTTCCCAAAACTTAAATATTTCAATGTAAGAAATTCTGTAAAAATGTTATTTCACTGAAAAACCAATCGAAAGAAGTAATAAATATAATTTTTCTTTAAAAAAATGAAAGAAAAATTGTGGATTTCTCACTCGAAAAACGCTTTGTAAGGTAGGAGTTTGTTCAGAATATTGTGTTGTGCTTCCAATTAGAAGATGCTCACCAGTAAGTGTCAGAATTGGATAGAGGCAGAATCGTTGTCTTTAGAGAGTGGGAATTATCGTTCCATGATATTGCCCGTCGCTCTAATCAAAATCCAACCACATTCATCAAAATGTGTAATAATGAGTTGTTGAGTGTCATACTGATTACCATGAAGGATCTCCACGTCATCCCATGACTAACGCCCAAGAGGACACATATATTGTGAGATCGACTCTACAAAACCATAAAACCACTTCACGGACTATTACTCTGAAGCTCGGCATGTTTGGTACATGCCCAGTATTTGCTCATAAGTAGCGACGACGTTTGCTGCAGCGTGAACTGTCAGCACAATGACCATTACATCGGCTTTCCTTGACAATGCCTACTAGAAAGAGACTTTCGATTCTGTTACGTCGAACAACGAAGCTGGATACAGGACAGGCACAATGTCGACTTTTCAGACTAATCACGTTTCAGCGTGCAGTATTATGATGGTCGTATACATATCTGGAAGCTACGAGGAGATCGCTGGTCCCCTGCTTGCATTCTTTGCCAGGACCCTGCATCTGGTATGATTTATGGGCAGCCTTTGAGAACACGACTCGCACATCTCTTGTTTGGATAGACAATAATTTAAACATATATTTGTACATTTCTGACACTTTACGTCCAGTAGTTGTAACCTATCTTCGATTCCAGCTAAACACCATATTCCTGCAAGATAACGCGAGATCTCATCCTGAACATCGTGTACAGGCCTTCTTCGGTACACATGGTATTCGTTTGTTGCCCTGGACAGCATGGTCTCCAGATCTGTCACCCATTGAAAACATCTAGTCATGGGGTGCTGAGATACTGGCCCACCACCCCACTTCAGCTAATGTGGTTGATGAATACGGCTTAGACTTAAAGCAACATGGAATGATTTGCCCGTTTATGTCATCCATGTACAGTTCGACTCCCTGCCAAACCGAGTAAGGGTCGCTTTAGTTGGAAGCGGTGGATTCTGTTTCTACTAATTTTGCTCCCCTGAAAACCCTAAATGGCTTAAAAATTTAATCATTTTGCATTGATGCTGTACTGTTTGCGTACAAAAAAAAATTTTAAAAATTTTTTGTATTTGTTTTTTTTTTTCATTGTCGCTCAATTTTAATGACCACCAGTGTATATTTGATGCCTGAGTTGACAATGAATTTTATTTTCAAAAATATGTTATAATATATGTCTTCTAAATATTTTGATAGTATTGAAATAAGATATATATATATATATATAAATCTTATTTATCTTACATATCGATTGATGTACTATCTTACATCATATGTAATCAGAAATAAAGAAATGACAGAAAATATATATACTGTCAACCATAATGAGAGGACAAGAAATCATTTAAGATGGTATTATCTGTTTGATGTTGATAGCTTAAGCACTTCAGATTTTTCTCACTGTCAGTTAAAATTAACTGTTATTCAAAAATGTTGGTTTTCAGAGAAGTATATTGATATTAGGTACTTTATACTATCGTCTCTGAAACTTTTGCTCACGGCATATGGTGTATTGCTTAATATGTCTAAATCGTCGAATGTAAATAAAAGAACATTTATTTGTATTTTATTATTGTCACACTCTAGACTAGGGTATCCAAACTAAGGACTGCGTTCCAAAAGTGTCCTGCGATCACAATCGATATAAATCACTCGGTGCATTTATAATCAATATAAATGCACCGTTGAGACTTCGTGACCGTGACCACTAGGCTACAGCGACCACTCGTCCTGCGTTTAACGTTTTTTTACTCTCTTCAAATTGGCACCTCTATACATTTAGAAAAGTTGTAACAATACGTAAAGTAAAACAAGCGCATTGGCTATTTTCTTCTGAGAGATATGTTTCCGACATTTACCTAGAAGTATCATAAGCTGAACAGAGTACAGCCCAACACCAAAGGTTAACCAACACCAAACACCACTCGCCGGCTAGTTCAAAAACGAAAATTTGAGCGTAGTTGGAAGCCAAAGTATGTTGATATGATTTGCTAGCTTTATCTTGGCTCTTCGAACTTACCCTTTTGTGGCGGTAGGCATAAACGCAAGCGAACATTTTGAGCCGGATATCTGCTTCACAAAGCGTCTTTCCAAGACCGGAGGACTTTTAACTACTGAACTTAATTCACGAAATTGCGGAATGATAAACGCGTTATTTAATAATGTTAACCGAAGTACTTAAGCGGTATAGATTTATATATTTTTTTATTTACGTTACTGTGGATAATTAATATTTTATATACATAAGACTATTATATTTAATTATTATAGTATTCCTCTATAATCCGGCACTTTGCTACACAAACTGATAAAACATATAAAATTATTTTATACATCCTAATTTAATTGAATAAAGCAAGTTATCAATACAAATCTGTACATTTTTTTGTAGTTTGAGTTATTTTGTGTGTTTGATATATTTTATTTGCATGATCTGCATTATGTTTGATACAATGAATCATTGCAGTAGCTGTTTATATGCTTTATTGTTATTGAATTTCCAGTTATCCGGTGATACTCTGGTACGAAATCTACCAGATTATTGAAAAATAATGGCATATATATGTGTGTGTGTAATTTTTGTGTTAATGTTTTATGTTTACATATAATTTTATTTACGTACTTTATGTGATTAAGTTTTAATTTGTTTTGTTATATTAAATTAAAATATTTTTATTAATCAGAGAATCACATTAAAGAAAGCTTATGTTCGGTGTCAAACATTCGCATTGGTATGCATCTAATTTTGTTTTTAATTAAAGACACTAATCACCTTTTCAGCTCACATACAGACACATCTCGAAACTACACTTTCCATGTACCACTTAACTTGCGCAACACGATAAGTTTCTCATATACAAGTCCAAGGCTCGATTAGAAAATTAAATGTATACGTGATGATCGGAAATGCATGAGAAAGCTCTCTGTCACGCCAGTGTGGCAATCAAGAACTAAGTGCGTTTATTGCTAGCATGTACACATAACAGCCATTCCCAATAGGTTAATGAAAGAGTCCGCTTGGCCTTTGGTCTAATAGCTTTAGAGATTCCTGATTTAGGCACTATAAAGGTTTATATATTTGTCTGACGAAAGGTGTTTTAATTAATTTAAACTTTTTTAATGAATGGTATTTCACTTTACAGTGAATTAGTAAACATTATGTATTAAAATTAATGTTTAAGCAACTATAAAATTACGGAATTATTTGCATAATATAGAGTTAAATAAATTAATTAAATATAGTTGAAAAACTTTTGTTAAGTACTTTTGCCATTATAAAGTATATATATATATATGTGTGTGTGTGTCAATCGTTCTGGATTATTATTGAATAATACAATCTGTTACATCAAAAACTAATTTCAATATTCTGACACAGAAAATGTATTTTTAAAAATATAACTTGTTGAAAAAAATTAACTATAAATATAAATTTTTCGTAACATAACTTTTTATAGATTTTTTCCTAATTTCAGGTTTTCATATTTTTTAAACAAAATTTTAAAATTACTTGGATGAAACTATTATTACATCAAAAACTAATTTCAATATTCTGACACAGAAGAAGTATTTTTAAGAATATAACTTGTTGAAAAATTAACTATAAATATAAATTTTTCGTAACATAACGTTTTATAGATTTTTTCCTAATTTCAGGTTTTCATATTTTTTGAACAAAATTTTAAAATTACTTGGATGAAACTATTATTTAATTTTTAAAATGGATATTTATCAATACGCACGTTCAATCTTTGAAATTAACGTATGCTATCATGGAGTAAAGGAAAGTTAAGATTACAAACTTTGTTGGAGAGTATTCAATCTCATATTAATGATATTGAAAAGCAATATTCATAAATCTCAAAATAAGGTTAATACCAATCAAAAATAACTATTACATTTAAAAAACAATTAGCTCTAAATTTATAACAAATTATAAATTTTAAAGAATTATTATAGATTATTGTATTGTAATATTGCAACTGAAAATTATTTCATTAGCTTTCATCATAGGCATTACATTTTTAAATATCCAAATAGGAAAATAATAAAAATAACAAATATTATATAACCTTAAGGTTGTGACAGACATAAATTCTTGTTATTTAAACACTATTTGAATATGATCAATGCTACTCACAAAATACTGATAAATAAATATTTTTATCAAAATAAAATTGAAAAGAATTTTTCATTATTAATATTTTCTAAGCCTGTATGTATTCAACATAAGTTTATTGAATACATAACTTATCTCAGTAGAAAAACAAATTATTCCTTGAAGCAAGTTGCATACCTTTCATAAAACAATGCATTTACATTTATAGCAAAGATTTTAGTGAAAGAATGTGTGCGTCCCATTTCATTTAATAAGAAACTCCGATAAATCGTTCGAATTTAGAAAATATTTTTTAAGCTTATATCAACAATAAATATAAATACCGATTAACTTAAAGGAATTTTTTTTCTTATATCTAAAATTTTTTTTCGTTATTTCTTATGTCAAAGAATGATAAAATACAAAATAGAAAGCTTTTAAAAATATTAATCCATCCACTGGCTCAATTTTGAGAGCACAAGTAGATATCTTCTGAATGTATAGTAATCTTATCGAAACGTATCTGGGTTTAGAGCTCTTTAAAGAGGATTGTTGTTTTGTGTTTCTGAAAGATAAAAATATCTTAAGTTTTACGAAGAATGTATTTTTTCCTGATCAATGAATAGGGAATACGATACATATTTTTATAATGTAAAGACTATAGAGTTAATATAATACTTTAATGGCTCAATGGGATTTTAAATGCTATTTTGGAAGAAAAAAAAATAATCTAGTTATTTGAAACAAGAATAATGCTAAATCACCCAATGTAAAAATATTAGGGTTTAGTTCGTTTTCGAATTATAAGTAGGTAACTTAACTATTATTCTTTATTCATAATTTAAACTGTTATCCAATCTGAAGAAAATAATTTCTATTTGAATTGGTAGAAATGGATTTATCAAATGGAAATAAAAAAATAATATATTGTATAATTTTTATAAATTATGATAAGGATGATTTTACTAAAAGAATAATTATATAACTTATATTGATGAAATAAAGCAAAATTTGTTTTTTTTAAATAATGAGAATTTGTCAAGTACAGAAAGTTATCGAAATTCAAATACATATTTAATGTAATAATTTTTAATACACTGATATGAAGTCTAGTGTTGAATTCTCTCCTGAATATTTACCATATTACGGAGAAGTAAAACATGCACAATTATAGCAAAAATAATCAAAAGTGTTATTTTTCTGTCTCCAATTAAAGTATCAGCATGAGCCAGAATTCTTTTTATGGGTATAATTTTCTTTAAAATCAATTATTTCCTTTTGGAGCAAAATAAAACTTAAGTCTACTTTCTTATTTAAATGTGATTCTCTTAGAACATAACGAAAATAGTAAGCACAAAATTTACAAGAAATTTGTAAAACAAGGAGAATACTAGTTCCTACTAGTTATAAGATTTTTGTTAAATGTCTGTGGGTCTGTAAAAAAGTCATTGTTGGTGGGAATACCTTGCACAGCCAAGTCGACTTACTAATAAAAAGCAAGCTTAAATGAACATTAAACTGCACTGCCAGTAATTTTCCATTCTTAATGATTTTAGAAAAGAAAAAAAAATCGGGACCAATCGGTAACTTTTTCTTTTATGTTTTGGTAAGAGTATCATTTATTGTTTCGAGTTAAAGGTAAAAATGTATTGCTTCAGGTAGAAGAAACGTTTAGTTCATTGACTGTGGACAGGGAAAAATTATTAAAAGTATATTAAACTAGTGTAATGTATATGCACATCACGTAAAAATGGATTTTTTCCGAAATATATAAATGTTTTTTAGAAGAGTTGTCATCAAACTAGGAAGACATCGCCTTCAATTTAAAATACTTATATCATTTATATCAATGCTGGGAACCATCTTGTAATGTTGTAACATCTACTTACGTATTTCATGCATTTTCAAAGTTTCTAAGTATTACTAATTATCCTTAACTCGCATGGTTTCCTATTTTTATCTTCCCTCGCTTTGGAATGTATACTCTTTCCGATATTAAAACTGTTGTTATCATTTCTGGGAAACAGGGTCTTACTTTTTTGTACTAAGCAAAAAAAAAAATTTTCTAAATTAAAAAATAAATTTGTACTATTTATCGCATGACACATATGATACATTTATTTCAGATAGAGGCTTTTAATAATTTTCATAAATTTCCATCTTGTAATTGAAATAAATAAATTTTGTAGAACATTAGTTTTTTGTATTTGTTTTAAGTATGAAATATTTTTAAATATATGAGTACTTATATTGAACAGTTTTCAGAACGTGTAAATAATTTTCAGAAGTTTTTGATTCCCTCTTCATTAAAATGATTCAGAAACGGTTACATTATGATCACTCTTTGTATATTTCAAAATTTAAGATCTTAATAACATACTTTTTTATTTGCATCAGAGTAAATTCAAAAAGAACAAGAGTAAATAATCTAAAATAAACTGAATCATAATTTACTACTTTCATTAAATTATGGTTCATTTTAAATAATTAATTTATGTTTAGTAAAAATGATGGATATTGTAATAACTTTAAATGTTTTTAAAGATTTTAAGGTATTTTTTAAAAAAATATTTCCATAATTTAAGCATTTTTTGACAATCAGATCACTCTACTGAAATTTTTTTTACCAACAAACTATAAATTCAATCCTTGTAATGAATTTGTTTCATTTGTTTCTTATAATTCAGAATAACACTATTTACGACAGGCTCGTTTATACTGGTATCGAAATATGAAGGAATAGCAAGGTTTTTGATTATTTGAAAATAAGTGAACAGTAAAACAAAATCAGAAACAGTTGTGTTTTGAAATAGTTATTTATACAGTTTCATTTAATTTTAACTTCAAGCAGAGTGTAGAAATAAGAATTTCAAAATTCTTCCGTTTAATAATAAAATAAATCAAAGAGTTTTAAGAAAAAATTTACATTAATGGGTTTAACGAGAAATGCTTCTATCCTAATTTAAATACTTTGCTTTCACGAATTTGCCATATTGTCGATTTCTTCGAAAACTGGTATGGAAAGCAGAACATAATTTTCAATTTATTTATGCTTAATTTCATTGTTACTATATTTAAATTTTATTTGTTATTCTTCCGCATGATCACCACCCAGATTTATATATTTTTCATTGAATTTTTTGATCTTTCGAAGGCTGTCATTGTGGGATTCAACATATTCAATTCCTTCTTCATACTGCGTAAGACTTCATATTTTGGTTTCCTTACAGCAATTTACTACGTCATGTGACTAAGGATCAATTAATGTGCATAATAAATTTCATCTAGACTTCTCGATTATTTTTAGTAATATTTTCTCTAAGTTTTCAGATTGATCCCATAAACTATGAGACACGTAAAAATGTAAAACAACACCAATTTACGATAACCTCATATACATTCATCGAATGTATTATGTAATTTTCTAGATTTATCCAGAAAAATCATGACAACACAGTTTAAAGATCAGAGGAAGCATAAAAAATTTCAACTCAATTACAAAAGAAGACTATTCCCAGTTTCTTCTGAATGTGATACAAGAAGCAAATTATAAAACAATGTGGTGGGTTTGATTACTTCATGAGGTCTTATTGAATTTACTTATGAGCTACTTTATAAATCATGTATTTTTGTCTTCATTTTGATTCTATTAAGAAAGAGCATAAAACAATTGTTGTGTTTTAAGTTTCGTCTTCTACTGCATGTGCACCGATAAACTAATTTCAATTATGCAAATATTTTTTCATTCTAAATTTGTATTTGGTTTACCAAGTACTTGTCAAAAGGTACATTAACCATGCTGAAGGAGAAAGTAAGAAATACTAAATATTTTAAAGTATTATCTCTGTTTAAGCGTAACTCAGATTGTAGTGAAAACAACAGTATTCGAAAGAGAAATAAAAAAAAGTAATGTGGATTGAACAATAATACAATGTGATAGCTTGTCTCTCCCTTTATTTTTCGCCCTAAGCTAAAATGACTTACTTTGAACATTGCTGGTCGTAGAGAGATTTTTACTGTCACAATTGTTTCGATAGGAAAAGAAATAATGCATTATGAAATGGGCTTCAGAGAGATAAAAACAAATATTGGAACTGAATCTTAAATATAAATTCTAACCACATAAAAACGTAAACACGTGCAGTGAAAAAAGGTAGCTGTCAACATGTCTAGTGAAAAATGTATCTATGCTTCTTAAAATAGTATTCAGAAATTTTTATTTACGGATATAATTTCATTCAACTCTGATCAAATAAATTTCTTTATAAATTGATAAAAATTATATACAAACATTAAATTCTAAGAATCTGCACAAATATTTGAAAAAAAAAAAAAGAAAAAATACTGAGTTAACAATGAATTTTGCCAATTATTAGCCACACAAGGGGTTATTGTTTTAGTTGGATCAATTTTGGCGTATCAGAGTACTTTTCAATTTCTTACCGTTTGTTTCAATTTAATTACAATTAGCTTAGATGCATTCAGTTTAATAATTTACTGCTTGCTTTAATTTTAATAACATTTTGCTAATATAATATTCAATTTAATAATTTGCCGTTTGCTTTAATCTCAATTACATTTAACTGATATAATATGCAATTTGATAATTATCGTTTGCTTCAACTTTAATCACATGTATCAGATATAATATTCAATTTAATAATTTATCTATTGCTTTAATTTTAATTTTATTTAGCTTAAATATATTCAATTCAATAATTTGTTGTTTGCTTTAATTTTAATATCGAAAAAGTTTGCTATTGACCGTTTCGTGTTGTTTAATCGTTTACTTTAATTCTTATATAATTAATCGAGTAAATGTACTAACAATTATAGTAAAAAACGCACCTTTGGTGGTTAAATCTGTTCTTTGCTAAACTTTGCATAGATTATTTTCCCTTTCATGCATTAACTTAAAGCAGAAAATTTTAGATTCAATTCACAAAACCTATTGTTTAGAAAAAGTTTCTAGAATTAAAAAAAATTTCGTTACATAACATAGTTTATGTATAAATTACTGATTTTTATTTATTAAATATTCATTTTGAAAAAAATACATCACATTTAAACACCATACCTTATTTTTTATCAAACACCTTGTGTGATACAATATTTCCCCCTTTTTTAATAATTCTCGACTCTGATTAATTTCTTCTATCAATTTTTGTTCTGTTATTTTTTTCATATTACAACAAGTATTGTCTTAAATATGAATAACTTAAATGTTTCGTAAACATAAACTCTATTCGTTACTTGTTATAATTTGGAAGGTGTATTTTTATTTTTCCATTTTATCTGATGATAAAAAAATAGCACGTTTGTAACATTCCTTAAGGTATTTTAATGGTATTTCAAACAATTATTTCCCAATTTCCAACTATTATAACTGCAAATGTAAAATATTTTATATTTTTATGATTGAAATTAATATTATCTAATTTAAGGTACACCAGCAAGTTAAATTTGAAAACTGGTAATTTTAAGTTGAATACTTTAAGAATTAGCAAGCAACAAATTACTTTTAATCTCAACAATAAGAAAAATAAATAATAGCTATGCAAAATCAATCTGTAAATATCTCACTGACAATTTTTGAAATATATGTGATAAGTATGACTGATATTTGTTTAAATTTTGATTAACATAACAATTGCCTAAATATTTAATGATAATAATTTGACGCATTTATTTAAGAATCATATTTAAAATATCACAATGAAATCAAAAATTAAATTAACTGACAGAAGGAAATATTTCGTTGACAATATACTTTAATGGCTTTTTCTTAAATTTATATTTCATGGCTTTCTTAAATTTATATTTCAATATCATTATAACTGAGAAAAAATACTGACTTGCAACATTTCGGTAGAAAAAAATACCTTAATACATAATTTATCAAACATTCGATCTAACTTTAATCCATGAAATTTAATATATTTGAATTCATTTTCTAAAAATTCCAGATATTCCGTAATGTATTACTAAGTAATGATTGTAAAATTGAAAATAGATGTGCATTGATATGCGGTTCTTTAAGATAAATGGCTGAAACTTTTGCGGCAAGATAGAAATATTCAATTAGAAAAAACATTTATTTATCACTGATACTTATTGAAATGGACACAGTTTTGAAAAACAAAAAATGTAATATTTTTGCATCTTTTAAGTTATTGCTTTTTTTTTAATATCCTCATTTCTAATTATTTATATTTTATTATATTTATAAGAGAAATATTAATTTCAGATTGAATTTTTCCTTATCTTTTTAGTGCTCAAAAATTTCATTATTTTTCATAACTTGTTAAATAATTTACATTATAATATCTATGAAATCAAGTATGGGAGAAATTTAATTTCATAATAGTAGTGTGCTTTTTTCCCCTTCTTAACCCTCAAATCGTCTTTGCTCAAATACATAATTCCGACTGAAAGAACTATCTTAAATTAAGACTTTGTATTTAAGAAAAGCCTCAGTTTTTAAGGAAGGAATTTTTTTTTCAATTTGGTTATTTATAAGAAAAATAACCATTTATTCCTCTTGGAAGACACACGCGCGTTCATATGTAACGCAGTGGTAATTTACTACGCTTGAAATTTTCAAAATAAAAGAAGTAATTAATTGTGTTCACACATAGCAAAATAATGTATAGATACAATAAACTATAACAAAACATTTGCTTAGAAAGTTGATTAAAATTGAATAAATTACGGGAAATAGCAATTTCAAACCAGAAAGAAATTAAAATATGTATTTTTCAGACAAAAATTTGAAAAATAAATTTGTGTATAGAATAAGAAACAATATTTCATTGGTTAGAATATCTACCTTATTTTAAATGTAATTTGTAAATACTGTAGTCAAATAAAAGGAGATCAGTGAATATAAATAACACAAAAAAGTAATATTATACAGAAAATATATAGAGCTTCTTTTAAGGATACAATAGTATTCTGAAAAGAACCAGAAGAATTTTTATCAAAATTAATATTCAATAAATAAAATTCTTGTAGTTTACACGATATCAATAAATTTACAGACAGTAGAAAATTAATAATTTAAATTCTTATATCTTAAGTCAAAAACAAAATGTTTTACACGGTTTAATTATGTTGTTGATAATTATTCGTTTTATTGTTTAAAGGTTTTTCATGAAAAAAATTATAATAAATGTTTTAAATATTTTTACCTTTAAAAACGATCTTTAATTATTTCTTATAGAACAGATATAAAAATAAATTGTAATAACTAGATTCATTTCTTGAAATTTCTAGCATTCCTCGAACTTTTTTTTAGCTAACTTTCGACAAAGCGGGACATAGAAGTAATAATAATGAATGTTGAAATGCAATTATTTTGGTGCATTCTTTAAATACTTTTCAACAATAAATGCATTAAAAATCTTTGATTTTAATCTAATACGTAGGGCATAATATGCAT
Source organism: Nephila pilipes (assembly GCA_019974015.1). NCBI lineage: Eukaryota > Metazoa > Arthropoda > Arachnida > Araneae > Nephilidae > Nephila > Nephila pilipes. Next base: position 140,885 of record BMAW01120795.1, on the reverse strand, counting down.
TGAAATTTTTAATTTCTATGATGAAACATATATTTACTTTACTGCTAGACTAATGTAAGTTTTTAAGTGCAACTTATTTTTATTTGCATATAATGCATCACTTTTATTTGTCTTAAATATGAATTTTTTTTGTTTTTTACTTAACAAATTTTTTATCAAAATTAAATTATTCGTGTGTTTTCTGAGTGTGAAAAAGGGCAAAATTTGCATCCGTAAAAAAAACGTTGTGATCTGGTTAGCAACGTGCTTTCTAAAACGAATACATTGAGATTTTTGATAAATTTAAGATTAAATTTGAGATAAATTTAAGTTTAAATATATGTAAACAATTAGTAAAAATATGCATTTAAGGATTAAGCAATGTCCCCTTCACCTTGGAGACGGATTTCGTGACTTGGAAAGGAAATATGGAGTAAAATTTAATTATTTAAATAATTGGCTTTAATCAATTAATTTTTATCAATTATGTTTAAATTATAAAACTTCAACAAAAAAATCAAGTATAGAAAATTTCAGCTCAATGGAGTACTATAAATGTGAGAAAAAAGCTTTTAAAGTTTTGACCTAGACATATAATGTGAGAAGAAGAAAACCTATCAAAACTATTTGAGTTACTTCATAACTATTTCTGTATCTGTTTCTGTGGTTTGGTGTTTTCGAACTCCAATTTGTGGGGGAGATTTTCTACACCCGTGATGGATGGTTGGTTAACCTTGGATCACAAGAACAATACTAATCTTTATCTGTCAATTTGCTAAAAATTTGTCCACTGGGATGTTTTAGACACACAAACAATTGAGAATAAACCTTCGAGTTAATTACGGAGCATACTTATTCTTGTTCCCTTTGCTGAAGAGAGCCTCCACGCTGTAATTTTAAAAGAATTTATTTAAAATTGTAATTCCGTAGTTCGAGCTCAACACTACTCAGAAAAAAAGTTTTTTTTTACGTTCAACATACTAATTTCTAAATTTTTAAAAATTAAATGTTTCAGTTTCAGATGTTTAGAAAAAACTTACCACATAGAGGGATGATAATGAATAATTTATAACTATTTTTCAAAAGCATTGGTATCATTCTAAATATTTCAATAAAAGAAGTTAAAATAAAATAAAATATAGTATAAATTTTTCAGTTTAATTGAGTCTACTTTTTATTTGAATAATTAATTTCAGATACAAGTGCAAGTTCTGAAAACTATTTTGCATACTCTCCTTAATTTTAAAATATCTTTTAATGTTTTTAGTGAAGTACTAATATAGAAGAATAAAAAAGGATTTCAAAATATATTTACATTTTCTTACTTTACAAGATTGAAACAATACTCAGAATAAAAGGGTTTCCAATTTATTGCGAAATTTATTCATGACTCTTCCATGTGCGTGCGACTTTTTTAAAAATATTTTTCACTAATATACAAGATATTCAGTTTTGAGTTGATGTCATTATTCATTTTTCTAATTGTTATCTAGTTTTGAAGTTTAAATTTTACTCATAAATTTACTTAAAACTAATATTTTACGACATACAAAAACAGTATAGACTGTAAGAAATAATTAACTATTTATTAATAAATAGTTTATTATTTTTTTTGTCTGTCTTGACACAATTGCAGTCACTGATGACATTTTTGGGTTGTTAGAGGCAACGTCCCTAATTGTTCTCCGTCAAGTAATACAAAAGCATGTTGCCATCAGCTAATGGTAATGGATGCGGAGAGCGTATAACTGTTTGTATATTGTCCTGAATTGCAGCAGTTAGTGTGCTTCACGCGTTTCATCATTTCATGTAGACTCTGAACTTACTTATCAGGAGTAATCACTTCATTGTATCTAATTCTTTCAATAGCGGAAAACTAACATTTTCGCGATAAACATGATGCAAAATCTGACAGAATGAACTTCCGCCTTCCTACAATCCTATCATACGCACCCTTATAAAGGTGTCAATTGCTCAATGACTATCGGTTTCTTCTAAATAGTATTCTAAACTTCAAAGAAATAAATTAAACTTAAACACACATAACAGGTCAAATGAAAAGTCCCCAGCCTACCATAGTAAAACACATTTTTTTGGCAAAATTAGTTTTTTTTATTCAACATAATTCCCTTCAAGGGTGATATACTGATTATAGTGACCCTCCAACTTTTCGATACCATTTTTGTAGTACGATTTGTCCTTTGCTTCAAAATAGGCCTCAGTTTCGGCGATCACCTCTTCATTCGACGAAAATTTCTTCCCAACGAGCCTTCTTTTGCGATCTGAGAACAGGAAATAGTTGCTGGGGCCAGATCTGGAGAATACGGTGGATGAGGAAGCAATTCGTAGCCCAATTCATGGATTTTTGCCATCGTTTTCACTGACTTGTGACACGGTGCATTGTCTTGGTGAAGCAGCACTTTCTTTTTCTTCAACTGCGGCCATTTTTTGGCGATTTCGTCCTTCAAACGGTCCAATAAAGCTATGTAATAGTCACTGTTGATGGTCCTTCTTTTTTCAAGGTAATCAATGAAAATTATTCCATGCGAATCCAAAAATTCAGACGCCATAACCTTGCCAGCCGACTGTTGCGCTTTCCCACGCTTTGGAGCGGGTTCATCGTGTGCAGTCCACTCGGATGATTGTCAATTAGACTTTGGAGTGAAAGAAGGGAGCCATGTTTCATCCATTGTCACATATCGAAGCAAAAACTCGGGTTTATTACGCTTGATTATCTTCAAACACTGCTCCGAATCATCAACTTTTCGTTGTTTTTGGTCAAAAGTGATCTCGCGTGGCACCCACTTTGCACAGAGCTTTCTCATATCCAAATAATCGTGAATAATATGATGTACACGTTCAGTTGATATCTTTAGAGTGTCTGCTATTTCATTCAATTTCAATTTACGGACATTCAAAATCATTTTGTGGATTTTTTTAATGTTTTCGTCGGTAACAACCTCTTTCGGGCGTCCACTGCGTTCACCGTATTCGGTGCTCATTTCACCACGTCTAAACTTAGCATACCAATCCTTGATGTTTGAATTTCCTGGGGCAGTGTCCGGAAACTCGGCATCAAGCCCAGTTTTTTCTTCAACTGTATTTCTTTCCTTCAAAAAGCAATATTTTATCACATGCGAAATTCCTTTTTATCCATTTTTTTCACAATAACAAAAGTTGCTTCACTCAAAATGCTATAACTCACAACTAATTTTCCGACAGCTGTCAAATTTATACACGCATCTTTTTAGGGTTAGGGATAACTAAAAAAATATATGGATTTAATTCTAATAGCGCCATCTATGTGTAATGCCGGGGACTTTTCAATTGACCTGTTATTAGAATCAAAGTTACTCGTATTTTGAGAACTTTTTAAAATGTCGTCAGTACCACGATACGTCGCATGTCTGTTGACATTATTGGCGCCATTGCAGCCGACTCTCTAATCATTTGAATACCTAAGCAAGATGAAATATTTTTTCTTAAAATTTAAATTCAAAAAATTATTCCTTAATTGCATTCCAGTTGCAATTTTTATTTTGACTACGACTATATATATTATTTGGATTCTTCATCATTACTGTCAGATCATTGCAATAAGAAAACACTTTATATACCTTGTCTATTGAGGAAATGTTGAATTACATCCTTTTGATTCTTGTTAACAGATTAAACAATGAGCTGCACAATGATGATCTATTGTTGTTTAATAATTCTTTTATCCTATTTGAAAGATTTTAGAATACATATTAATTACATATGTTTTTATGTTGTGAAATTATAATTACAGTAAATGAAATGTTTCCTTGTTTTACTTTAAATAAAGCTTCTTTTTCTTAAGTACATGTAACAAAAGAAAAAAAGGAAACTAAAATGAAAAATAAAGCAAAATGAGTTTATTTTCTTTCATGCGTTTTCAGTACATTTATTTAAATTCTCTTCATAAGTAAATGCTTTGTGTAAAAATAAAATGAATTTTTATTTCAGCTTTAATTGAATGTTGTTATTCTGAAATATATAAGAAAAATGTAAAGGTAAAGAAGTATTTTTTTTGTTTTCCTCAAAGGAATATTTCATCTCTCAATGGAGTAAAACAAGTCTAATAAATTAAATAAATTTTTCATAATTTATGTTGTACTATTTTCTCTAAAAATGTTATGTATTTGCATCTAAATACTTCCTTTATCTTGCTGTTTTTCTTAAATGATTAATTATAAGGATTCTTAAAAATATATCGCGTACTTTGAAAATAAATAATATTTAACTTAATTTATACATGTGTATGCATGAGAGAAATTACTTAAAAATAAATATTTTTTAATGGAGTCTATTATTTTTGTATATTATGTATAAAAAATATTAATTCTGATTGTTATAAATTAGTTGTTTTAACATCTTATTAAACATATCTTCATTAAATGTTTTTAAAGAATAAGCTAATAACCCTTTTTGAATAAATTTCAACATTAAACTTTATACTATTATTTTATAAAAAAATATTTACTATAAAATCTTTATTCTAATTTGTGAAAACTTTTGTGAAAAATTAATTTTGAAGATTTTGTAAGAAACATTGTTTTAATTTTATTAGACTTAATTAATACGAAGCAATTAATTTCATTTTTAAAAATTATTATTTTCTAACTATTAAATTTGTGTGTTTTCTTAATTATTGATTTCAAAGGATATTTCTTTTCGTAGTCTTTTTATTCCGAAACTGGAAACACATATATATCAGATGTATCTTGTATAAATATATCAGTTAGTTTCGAGCGTATACATGGAATAAGATGCAAATCTTGTATTTATTCGATCCTGATTTTACACCTCGTAATGTTTTCAAATTTCATATTCCTTAACAGTTTTCTGTATGATTAGTTTAATGGCAATGTATTCCTACGTGACTTGAAAAAGATATTATTTATTTTATTCACGCATTTTATGTGTTTTGGGAACAAATGGTGATATAAAAGCAAAATAGCTGTCAAAGTAGAAAAAATGTATGGAATACTTAAATGTCTCCTACAATGTCTTAAAAATATCCGGTTTACTGTAAACATCAGCAAAACGCATAGTATGTCCATTTTTATAGATATAGTAGAGATTAAAATTTAATGTAAATAACATTTTACCACGAAAGATTAGATTAATATGTTGGATAAATATTATTTTCTATTCTATTAATATATAATGTAGATATGTTATCAAAATTATATATCTTATTGTCACGATTTAAAATTCACTTAGAATTATCCGATATAATACATTAGAAGGCATGATGTGTGTGTGATTCAACCTTTGTAATTTCTATATTTAAAAAAAAAGTATTTAAATGCAAAACATACAGCATTATTAGCAGCAGTAAATAATACTATTATTATTGAATTGTTTCAAATTTTAATTTAATGATTAGTTTATTTTCGTATGTTGTGTAATATATTATAAAAATGATTCTTTAAAGTTTTTTAATAATCTCGGATTCTATTTGCACTAAAATAGTTCGTATTCAAATCAATAAGAGTATCTTCTTTAATCAAAAAAGAGAAGAAATGGAATGCAGTTTTTAAAACTGAGACCAAATAGAGTTCAGAAAGGAAAAAAGATCAAAAAATCATTCCCATTTTTAAGTTAAACATCGCAAGGTTTGATTTATAATACTTTACAATGAAAATTAAAATGAGCAAACGTTTTTACTTTATTTTAACACCATGACTGAAAGAATCACAAATGTAATCAAGGATCAATCAATTGCAAATGTAATCAAGTATTCGCCTACAAAGAAAGATGAACACGATTACATTTCCATGAAATATCATATTATAATTTTATGTCACTATCGGTGAAGAATAGTGTAAGATACATAGGACATAATTCGAGAGACCAACCCCCCGCTCCGCACATAGTGCACTACGGGTTTGAAGTAGGAAGGTTCTCGTGTATAAACTTATGGTCTCGCTCTGCCACAGCAAGAGTCGCATGTGCGCCTACGGGAGCATCCAAAGACACTCCCAAAGCACATTGATGCCGGGCTGGTCTTTTTACCGGGCTAGGAACCGGCTGCCCACGGTGAGGTGTAGCAGGCTCTGGGCTACTTATTGGTAATGTCCTATCTAATGCTCCGGCACCTAGACATCTTTGCAGTCTCTAACGCCAGGGGCGGGTGCCGGGGTACTTGGGTTCTTTAGAGACAAATGATGAGAAAACCTCATTGCGAACCCTTTCCCTTAGATATAGTGGACTCACCTGAAATGGTTTCGTGTCGGCTGTATGGCCTTCACTCAACCTCGTTTACCTTTGAGGAGATTGTCTCGTTGTCTCAGGTACCTAGACATCTTTGCAGTCTTTTACACCGTAGCGGGTACCTTTGACTGTGATACTTGGAACCCGATGCCCATTTCACAGCCCTTAGCATCTTAGTGGGTCCTTTCTCACCGAGGACTCACTCCTATCATAATATTGTCGCACCGAAGTGCGATCTAAACTAAAGAGATTGTCGCACCGAGGTGCGATCTTTACTGATTAGAGTTGGCCGTGGTCAACTCATCCACAAACTTCATTAAGGAACGAAGTATTCTAAGATTTTTGGGCTTAAGCAACGAGGCTAACCCATGCTCTGTGTCCAGCTGAGAGTACAACCTCCTGGTTCGAGGACAACTTGTGAGGTAGTGGAGCGCGTCACCGACTCCACCACACTCACAGCTGCCGTTCCCCTCGATTCCGAACCTCTGGAGGTATGCGGGAAACCTGCCATGTCCCGTCACCAGCTGCACAATCTGCTTGTCACTGACTCGGAGTTGTAACACCGGGTTGGGCAGGATCTGGTGCGTGAGCCTACCTTTGGCGTTCGAATGCCATCTCTCTTTCCACATCCTTAGACCTGAGTCCTGAAGCAACCATTTAATCCGTCTTCGAGAAGACGGCAACGGGTCCGTAACCTGCGGCAGCTCGGAAGCTCTTTTCGCTGCGTCATCCGCCAACTCATTTCCACAGATTCCTACATGGGCTTTAACCCAATGTAGGACGACTTCTCGTTCCATCTTTACCAGTCTGAGGGCTTCCTTGAGATCCTGGATCGTTGGGTGCTTATGGTCTGGATTCCCGAGGGCCTCCAGAACCGACCGAGAATCGGTGTAGATGTTAACTCTCGATGTTGTTGAGAGTTTTAAGCACCACTCGGCTGCCTTGAGCAGAGCGAGGGCCTCCGCCTGAAATACCGTATTATGGTCTTCCAGTCGAAAGAGCACCTCGTCCGTCTTGGCGCCGTAATAACAAGCCACGAGGGCAGCCCCAACTCGATCGTTGAGGCCTGATCCATCTGTAAAGATCTCAATTCCATCCCCGTCAGGCTCCGACAGAACGTGATCGAAGTGAAGTCGTTGTGACGGGTGTACGCTCCAGATGTTAAACTGGGCTTCCACATGAAGGTTCCTCTCTCCACTGACTAAGTCGGTGGAGGGCTCCAAGTTGTTATGGAGAAGGAACTTTGAATATTCAATGCTTGCCGCAATGTCTAAGGGTAGTACTCCTGAGATTACCTGCAAGGCCACCGTGGACGCGGTCTTGTAGGCCAGGCTCATCTTAACTAGCGGTCTTCTCTGCACCACGTTAAGGAAGTTCGAGAACGTTTTTGTTCTCAAACGGTGACCCCACGCTCCATGCCCATACACTGCAAACCTTTCTATGGCGCCCAGATAGATTCGTCGGAAAATTTCTGGGTGATTACCATACAGTTTGCGTGCTATCAGTGACAGCCTGTGTGTTAGAACGTCAACTTTCGTTCTAACTTCTAAGAAATGCTGATGAAAGGTCAGTGCCTTGTCCCATAACACTCCGAGGTATTTGACGGAGGGGACTACTTTGATTTCATCCCTGCCTAGTTGGAATCTGGGAGGATCATCGTACTTAAGTCTCCGCAAGTAGGTGATCGGCATACTGGCTGACTTATCTGAGCTAAAAGTCAGCTTATGGGTGCAACCCCACTGCCTGATCTTTTCCAGCGCACTGTTGCCTCTAACTTCCAGTTCACCCTTGTTCTCACCCCAAACTACTAGGGTGAGGTCATCGGCGTAAGCCTGGATGCAACATCCTTCCCCTAGGGGAAGGTCTAGTAGAGAGTCCACTACAATATTCCAAAATAGGGGTCCGCTACAGGAACCTTGCGGGCATCCCCTGCTCATTGTGTACTCTCTATGTGCTGCTGGACTGGTGTAAAGTAACCTGCGGTTTCTCAAGTAGTCATTCACGAGCCGGAAAACGTTCATTGGGCAGTCCGCTCTGACCAGGTAATACAACACTGCCACGTACCACACACTGTCAAACGCTCCGGCGACGTCCAGCGAGATCACATTGACGCACTTCCTACCCTTAAGATGTTCTTGGATCTTAGTCCTCAAGGCATACTGTGCGAGTTCGCACGACTTCGATGGCCTGAAGCCATATTGCCTGGGATTTGTCATCGATCGCGAAGCGAGATGATAAAAGATCCTTTGGGATAGGAGTTTGTCAAGCACTTTGCTCATTGACGTGAGTAGGCATATCGGTCGATAGGCCTTCGGACTGGTCGGATCTTTATTGGGTTTGCTGAAGAGGATCAGCTGCCCTACTTTCCACTGGACAGGAAAGTGACCTATGCGCAGGCACTTGTTATAAAGGAAGGTGAGTAGCCAGGGTGAGACCTTGTGGATCTCTCTGACTATTTCCAGATTTATGCCATCCACCCCCGGTGCCTTTCCTGATGCAAGTGAGCGAATCACCTGCATGACTTCGGTTTCAGTGAAGTCCGTGTCATCGTTGTCGCTGAGGTACTGTTGAACTGTTTCCCTCATTTGCATTTGAATGGGAGAGTCACTCCCTGGGTCATCCTGCGGGAATAACCCTGCGACGATGTTGTCGATGACACTGCGCATATTTTGTCCGGCATCGCCCTTCGAGTTGGTGACATTGCCTACCACGGAGGGTGTTGCTACTTTGTTCGCAGCTATGCGGTACGGTAACTGCCATGCTCCCTGGTTGGAGACCGTCTCACAGCACCGTTCCCAGCTGTTTCTCTTTTTTGTAAGCAGCATCCTTTTAAAGATGGCTGCCTCTCTCTGATATTGGCATTTTCGTGCAATCCTTTCAGACTGGCAAGTCGTACTGGACTGATACCTTCGTCGTAGTGCTCTAACTTTCTTCCTCTGCACAGCTAGCTCCGTGTCCCACCATGGGACTCTCCGCTTATCGGAGTTTTTCCTTTTCAGGTGCTCTTCGCATGCTTTTTGGATTGTTGTTGTTATCCTACCCACGAGGTCTTCGACCTCACCCCAGAGATCTATTCGCGGGGGGGTGGTTTCCAGGGCGTTTGAAAATTTTCCCACGTCCCTGGCCACCCTAGCAATGCGGCATTTAGATAGATGGTACCTAGGTACCTTCTTAGCACATTTAGCATCGCCGATACAGTACTGGAGATAGTTGTGATCACTTGCCGTGTCCGTGATCACTGTCCAGGATTCTTTCGCATCATCGAGGGTCTGAGTTGCCACCGTTAAATCAATCCAGCTCCTCCCATTAGTTGTTTCAAATGTCGGCGGAGAGTTGGGATCGTTCCAGATAGAGAGGCAGTTACGAATGAGGAAGTCGACAAGAGTGTCTCCTTCCTTGTGGCTACGATGGTCCGTAAGCGATCGCTTCGGGCCCCACAATTCGTGATGGGTGTTAAAGTCCCCTCCTATCAGAATATCCTTGGTGTTGAATCTCTCCACCAACCGCTCCAGAGTGGCAACGATCGAGTCGCTGCCTGAGCCGGGAGGAACATAGACCGACATCACAATGAGCTCTCTCTCCTCATCTGCGATTTCAGCTACTACGATGTTCCTGGAAAGGTATCTTGCAACCACATCTAAGCGGTTGTTATTTATTGCCACGGCGGCTTTGCCGCCTTCTGCCTGTAGGATTCTCCAGCAGCGAGGTAAGCCTGCTACAGCTCCCTGGTTCAGGTACGGCTCCTGAAGTAGGTAAACGCTATATGGTTCCCTACTGATGTGCTGGAGTTCGCACGTTGCCGCTTTGGACCGAGCTAAGTTTGCCTGCAAGAAGCTCCAGCCCTTTCTCTGCACGCCGACACTACCCATTAAGCGTGCCGAGCGTGCTTTTTAGGAGCTTTGGGTTTCCCCTTTTTGCTCACTACTTTTTGCCAGCCATGCTGGTCTTTTTCCTTCCCTTTGGGTGGAGGGCGTTTTTGTTTGCACTTCACCGCCAGGTGTCCGTATTTATTGCAATGGAAACACCTTTGTGGCGGGTGGTGCGGCCTGACTCTGTGGGATTGAAACCCGTAAAAGAGTCTTCCTTTCTCAAGGATGGCCTTATGAATAGGCGGTTCTGCGTCCACAACCCAGTGGACCGTACCGTCTTTGAGGCTTTTCCTCCCGGCAACTCTGATGGTGCCCTCAGGGAGTTCATTTGTTCGGCGCAGTTTATCTAAAAACTTGGCCTGCCTCTCCGGGTTCTCAGTTCCCGGTGCGTCGTAGAGGAAGATTTTCGGAAGTTTCTTCCTCTTTTCTGAAGCCTCGCAGATATCTTTCAAGACGGCGTTGGTGTTAATTGCGGTGATTAGCCGCTTCGCCATATCTGCTGTAGGCACCTCAACCACAACTCCCCGTTTTTCTATGGGGCGAGATAGGAGAACTTTAACTCCTATCTCTTCAGTTTTTATGGTACGACGTAAAGTTTTTAATAACCTCTCCGCAGAGTCGTTCTCGTCTTTGGGGACGATCCAGAGCGTCTGCTTCATTGGGGCCTTTTGTGCTTTGGCAGTATCATTCCCCTTTGCCTGTTTTCGGGGTGCTGGTGGTGGCTTCTTTGCCGCCATTGCAGCGTATGATCTGTCAGAGCTGGCTGTCGGTTGAGAAGCCGACTTCCTGCCTTTTTTCCTGTTCTCTTGAACAGGAACAACATCTTTGCTGTTCTCGCGAACAGTAGCAACATCAGTTTGACTGCTGGTGTTTGCAGTCTCAGCACGGGTTCTGTCATCTTCGACAGTCACAACATCCGTTTGAGTTCCCATCTCCGATTTGGATGTCCACTTGGGAACTCTGGTCTTCAGCTGTTGGAGTTCACACTCCGATTGCCAGAGGATCCCGGCCGCCTCTAGCAACAGCTGTTTGATTGTGACCTTCTGCCCTTCTTTCAGTTCGAGGCCGTCTAGTACCGAGTCAACTCGGAACATGGCAGCTATGAACTTACTCGGGCTATTCTCGAGGATAAGCTTCCTCGGCCCTCTTCTCTTCTTCCTCGATTTCCTCAACTCAGCTTTTCTCGCGCTGAGTCTCAGAAGACCAGTCTTCCCCTGAATAGGGGAAGGAGTGCTGGTCCCCAGCACTGCCGGGCTCGAGCTTATTGAGGTGACCTGCCTCGAGGGCAGGGCATCCTCGTCAGTCTCAATGGCATTTAAGAACGTTTGCAAAGCATACTCGTTAATATTTTCTTTTGTAGCCATGGTTAATAAAGTATAGAAAGGGTTGGCCGTTTTTCTTTGCCCCAGGATATAACGGCCAACTCACCCTGAGCCCCATTTTATCGTGTGAGGGTACCCTGCACTATCCCATGCGTCCACCTGATGTCGCAGCGTGCCCCTTTCTTAAGCACGGGCCTCTATGGGCGGATTTCTCACTGCGCTCTATCCGGTTTCTGCCCGTAGGGATTGACAGGGACTCTTCAAGTGCTGAGCCCTTGAACCGTTGGATATGAGCCACACAACTTCTTGCACCTTCCAGGAGGTTTCCACTCCCCTCCCATACCCGAAGGGCTTCTGTTACCAGTGGCACCCAACCAGTCGGTTTCTAGGGAGCTGCCATTAAAGGCAGGTTGCCCCCCTTCCAGTGCCTTCCGCATCGATAACTCATACCCCACCTGCCTAGCTGTAGATCTTTGCAGGAATTTTACTGTTTTTGGCTTTTGATGTGGTGCTTAGAAATATGTTTCGCCTTTAATGAAGTGCCGAAAGCTGGATGAACTTCTTGGTTATTTTATTATTTTATTCGGCTTTTTGAAAGGGGAAGTGGTACCCCACCGAAAAGGTAGACTATGCTATGTTCATCCAGACTAAGGATCTTGGTATCCTTTTTTGTTTTAAGAATTTCATATAATTTTGAGTTAGAGTGACATATTTCCATTGGCACATACACACCGTCCTACCTCTCCACTTGGAACTTTTTTGGAGGGCAGCAATTAAAGCAAAACATTTTATCACTACTAGAGCGATAGTAAAGATCGAATGCTCTGGCTGGGTAAAAAGCCCAGTCCATCTAGGGGATGTGTAAAAAGTCAAAATCCCCTTTTGTCTGTTCCTCGAGAGGTTCAGATACTGGAGCAGGTCCATCCACTCGCCTAGACATCTTCTCAGTCTTTCTCGTCACGGGTTCCGGGGCTTGCAGGCTTTCCCTTTCCCACCGTGTCGGGTCCGTGGAGTCCCTATGTTCTGAATCGCTCTCCCTCCACCTCTCCCTCTTTATCCGGGCTTGAGACCGGCAGGACAAGTCCTGGCGAGGTTAGTGTAAGATACAGTTGGAGATTTAAAATCAATGTGTATAATCCGAGAATTAACACATCATTTAATTAGTCTCCTATCTAACAAAAAATATTTTTTTAGAAATTCAACTTTATTAATTAATATATTAACTTTCAGATGTAATACATTTATTACAAACGATCTACTCTTCCGATGCCTTTTTTATAGAACGATTTATCTTTGATCCCCAAATAGGCCTCAGTTTTGGCAATTACTTTCCCATTTGATTCAAATTTATTTCTCTGGGTCATCTTTTTTCTATCTGAAAATAGTCAGTAGTCACTGGTGGATTTATATGAAGAAGCAATTGGAATCATAATTCACTCTTTTAACCAAAGTTTTCTTCGGCGTTTGGCACAGTGCATTGTCTTGGTGGAACAACACTTTTTTCTTTTGCATCTGAGGCCGTACTTTCTTCATTTCTACGCTCATACTGTCCAATAATGTCATGTAATACTCGTTATGGATAGTTTTACGTTTCTTAAAATAGTCGAGGAACAAAATACCATGCGTGTCCCGAAATGAGGATGCCAAAAAATTGTAAGGTTAAGTTTTTTTGGTAGATTTGAACCACTTTCACCGGCGTGTGACCACTGAGGTGACGATCCTTTCGATTCAGCTGTAAGGAGTGGATCCATATTTCATCTATTGTCACATTCCAATGCAAGAAAACCTTTTCCTCTTGCTTGAACAGCTCGAAAGAGTTTTCTGAATTATAGACGCGTTGTTTTTTTTCGTCTGGAAGGAGCCAAAGCGTCATCCACGTTGAAAGTCACACATGCATGCTCACATTTTCCAATAAAATTGTAAACATACACCCTTCTGATTTCTTTAAGGTATCAGCTACCTCAACTTACCCTTTATGTCCTTTTGAAACTATTTTGGACAAATTTTTTATGTTTTCAGAAACCACTTCCGATTTTGGGCTGCTAAGGCATAAGTATCATCGGTATTTATACGACCGAAATTTAAATACAACTTACCAGTTAATAATAGTTACTTTTCCCGGTGTAGATTTTCCATTACTTTTATCTGTTTGTTTTCAGCAGTATTTTTCCCTATAAAAAACAACAATGTTAAATCAACGCACGAAACTTTTTTTTTTTAATCCATTGTTTTCGAAATCACAAAACTGAGTGAACTACAACCATAGTAGCCTATAATCTAATTGGCAGAATGTCGTGAAAATATAACACGTATCATATCAATATTACGCATTAGGATATTTTATATATCTAATTTAAGAAGTACTATTATTTTATAAATCCAATAAATTATTATTTCTCAACCAATAGGGTCTCTTAAAGAAATAAATTAATTGCTTTCGTCAATTTGTGAAGCCTGTTATTCATTATCTTAATTCTAAAGCAATTGCTCATTTTAATTCAGCAGTTAATAAATATGGGGCATAAATTGAAGCTACGCAAAAGCAAGATAAAACACTGCACTAAACAATTAAGCATTTTAGCATAATCTAGTATCAATTTTAGTTTACCAAATCACTAGTTCTTATTTTACCAAATTTCAATAAATGTAATTTCTTATCTTAACAAATTTGCTAAAATTCATATCAATCTAAAAAAAACTAATTAGAACGCTAGAATCCATTTTGTTTGGAAGAAATTGTAGTTTTATACAGTTGAAACAATTATCAAGTCTTAAAAAAGAGTGAAAAGAAATTCACGAAAAGTCAAACAGCGTAATTTCTCATTAGTTCATTCGTTTTATTTTTGTAATTTTATTTTGGTCTAAGAATTAAGTTTACACTAGAAGTATTTTTATATTAAAAAATATTTATTTTAGCCTTGAAAAATTTGTCTTCTTAGTTGTCAAGTTTCATAATATATTACATTCTCTAAGAATAATAAAGAAAGATTTTAAGTTAGCTTTCAAATAAATGTGATAATATAAGTTGTTATTGAATTTTGTAAGATATGTATTAACAAAGATTTGATACAGAATTAAGATTACAACTTAAAATATTGTTAACCTAAATTATAGAATATGAGCAGTAAACATTATTTTTGTGTGCGTTTGATTGAATTTGTAAAAATCAGTGAAATCTAAAATATTTTTAAATTGTGAATATATGTCATCTTGTCGTGTTTTCTAAATAATGTAACATATGTAGGCGTTTAAATATTAATATAATTAGGCAAAAGAGGGTTGAAATAAAATTAATAAATACAATCTACCAGGAATACCTATTAAAAGAACTATTTTGATATTTTTTTATCAAACTTTATCACACTCTCTGACTTCTCTCCTTAAATAAATACTTGCAGTCGCATATTTTACGTTTTAAGATTGATTTTGTCAGCCTTTTTTTAAGTTTATGCTTTGAAAAATTATTGATATTTCTGTTTTGATCCTGAAGTGTATTTTTCGCTTAAAATATTTAAGCAACTTTTATAGATAAACTAACAATTAATTCTGAAAATATGAATATTCAAATAATTCCCCTCATGTAAAAAGAGAAACATAGGAATTTTCATTGAAACTTAAAATTATAATTTCGTATCATACCGCAGAAGATTAAAAAGATCAGAATTTAAAAAGTTTTACTCGTAACTTAAAATATAACGAATTTTGAATTATATTACTGTACCATCAGAGCTCTTTTAGACTATAAATGAGTGAGATGATATTTTTTGGAAATTTTCCTTCCCATAAATTAAAAGTTTTAATAAAATTCTTAGGTCCATTTTATCTAATTATGCTTTTATAATCCAGTTTCTTGTACGCAGTAATTCTGGATATAAAATTAGTTTGAGACATTGAAAAGTTCTCTTTTTTGAAAAAAAAAAAGTTTAATGACACGTTTTCATTCTCATTAAGTAAACATGGCATTTCTTAATTATGAAAAAGTTTTATGACAGTAAATTAGGATTATAGCTTAAATTATATTAATATAAGTGGCCGAAATTAAACTAAGTAAACAACATTTTTAATGTCTTTGTTTGACTTTGGGAACTGTAGTAAGAAATAAAATTTTTAATTATACTGAAGATATCTTGAGAAATTGCTGATGAACAGAATGATTGTGTTTCTGACACAAATGAATCTCAACAAAAGAAGGTGAAATGAAAGAAAAAAAATGGTAAATATTTTCTCCGAAGTCAATTCACAAAAATATTTAGATATTCATTTTCATTAAATATTATAATATTCCGTACATTCTTCTCCATAATGAATAATCGGAAAAGTCACCTATCTTCCCTTTTACGATTAATTTCTTAAACGGGATTGTGTATTATTTTGTCTTACCAACTATCAAAAAGAATGGGCCATTTAAATTTGAAGCTCTGAAATGTGTTGTAGAAAGGTTATGTGACCCTTTCCAGCACAAATAAACTTGAACGTTTTGTTTATTTATTTCGAAATGTTTTGTAAAAATAAAAGAATTTAGGAGCCTTGTTTCTTAAAGAACTTTTAGCTAATAATATTTACAAAGATAAATTTAATCAGATACATGTTTTTTTTTTCAAATTAAATTTAAATCTGACTTAAGTATTAGATAGATAGAGAAAACATTTTTCCTATCCTTACCCTCGAAATAAGCGATTGTAAATTGGTTATTACTTTAATCATGTCTGTATCGATTATACTTTATGAAATACTTATAAATATAAGAAAATTAACTTGTATGTTATTACTAACAGCTAAATATTTAGGAAATTATGAGAAACAGAGAGCAAAAATTAAAATGTGTACTGTGGTGTGAGAATAATCCATTATTTCTTTGCTTTCATGAGGACTTTCAAAAGGATCAAATCTTAACATTAAAAATTTTAATTATTTGACCCATTTACTTCAAATTTCAATATCATAATTGCCTCATCTCAAAATTATTTTAACACTTTCATAATAAATTAATATATATGATTTTATTCATTAGTAATAAGTTTCTTATGAAGAATAACGATAGAAAAATTTAAACAATATGTTTCAAGATAATTTCCCATTTGAAAAACATTAGAAAAAATTGTGTTTTTGGTTAAATAACATATTCTTTGAATAAACATAAAATCACCCAAGGAAATAGAAAGATGTGTATGAATAATTGTGAATCAATTTTTCACAAATTATGAACAACCAGGAATAAATGTTCAGCAAAATGTTTTGGATTAGAGCGTAGCAGTTTTACATACATTTTCTGTTTCAATGTTACATAAAAATGTGGCGAGCCTTAACATAAAATGGTATAGATAATTTGATAACAAAAAATTATAAACAATTAACAACTGGCTTATAAACGATTTAAGATAACTGGGTTTTTTTTGAAGAAAAACCTTAACTTAACATAAAAATTTAAGGAAACTTTCATAAGAAAAAAGCTGTTTCTCAGAAATAACTATAAAAGCAAAAATTAAAACGGATTCTCATTAATTGATGATAAACGTGAAGCTTTCAAGTTGTATTTATGAAGAAATAGCAACACGTTTTAAATCTGTCTATTAATGAAGCAGTAATTTGTTGTCAATGTGTGTATTTTGATGACAAGCGAAGTTGTCGAATTAAAAAAAAAAATGTAAGAAACATTTTTTATGATACTTTTAACACTTTTTTTATTCTTACATTAATAATTTTATATATTCGCCAAATAATTATGGATTATATAACAAGGCTTCTAGAGGAAATAAATGTAATATTCAAAGCTTAACAGTTTCTGCAATAATTTAAAGATATGGTTTAATTGTTGGTTTTTTTACTAGACAAAAAAAACGGATTAACACTATACTGCCACAGAGAGGGATATCAAGGTCATTTCCGGGGTAACAATGCTGAATTTTACGAATGCTATATCTAGAATTTAGGATCATGACGATTAATTTAATAGAGAGCTGCTGGTAGAAGTTATGGAAAAATCCAAACTAAAGGAAGAATCAGAGGAAAGAAAGGAAAATAAAAGATTATAGGCTCTTCAAATTATAAATAATGTGTCTACAAATAAAAAGAATCCCATGCAAAACCGAAAGTAAACGCATTACCTTGTTTTAAGAAGAAAAGAGAAAAAAAAGAAGAAAAATGGAGTAAAGAAAATTAAATAAATGAAAAAGATGAAGATTTGAGGCAGTTAACTGAACTTGCAAAAGTAAAAAGAAAGTAGAATACATATGAAAATATATAAATAGAGAAATGAAAAACAAGATTGTGTTGGATACTAAAAACTCTAAAGAAGTACTGTGTCGAATAAAAAATAATTCATGCAGAGAAAAGAAGAGAATAAAGAAGAAGAAAGTAGAACAATAACTGTGTCAAGAAAAAGTGAAGCATTTAGAAGAATATAAATGAGCCGAAAACTCCAAAAAGTACGTAACAAAATTCTAAATGATATTAAAGGAGAAAATATTAGTATTAAAAAAAAGAAAATTCAGCATTAGAAATGAAAATTAAGTCAAAGGAATACGGTATTTTTATTATAAAACCAATTTGAAACAATAAGAAATGAAACATGCATTTTACTTAAAATAAAAGAACTGCAGATACGCGTATTTCGTGAAAACAAAGGGAATTCAGAAAAAAAGTAGAATTAAAAAAGTAGCGAGGAGAGGGAAAATTGGGAGAATCATCGCTTCCAGAAATCTTGAAAGCAGAAGAAAGGAAAGGAAAATGGAAAATTTAAATAGAAATAGATGATGATAAAGAAAGTACAAGTGGAAAGAAGTAGCTGGCATCGAACAATATTGAAGTGTATGGATAAAAACTTTGGAAAGAGGGAATATAAATTCTAAGGAAAAAAGGGTGCGACAAAAAGCAATGTGTAAGTAACGAATCAATAGAAAAAAAATGTCAAAAGATCTTTAAACTGAGCAAGAGGGTCCTAATGAGCCGACGAGGATAGGAAGCCAGAGATCAACCGACTCCATTACCCAAACATTCTGAAGAAAAGGACATCTGTATTTTACTGTATTTATAGGAAATAGAAAGAAAAGTGGGATTTAGTATTTAACATAGCTACAGGAAGGAGTTTCCTTTCCTATAATGAAAAAGAGGAATGTTTGAAATTCGACATCACATCACAACGACAAGGACAGGGTAGAAGAAAAATAATTAAAGATCTGTATTTTACTAAGCAACTTGTACTTCTTTGAAGTATTTCTGATAGTTTAATCATATGTTTCTTTTACCTTCTTTTTGCTTCCTGGGTTAATTTTAAGAAACTAGTTCAGGAATTAATTTGAACCTTTGTCACAATTCTTTTTTTAACGTATTGAAACATACAAATTCTTAAGCGCTTCAATCTAGTCGTTTTAAACTCTTTGTTTCATTGAATATATTACAGTGTTAAAAACTTTAAACGATTAAAAATTCATTTCAAATTAGTTTTTTTTCTTATTTTTCTTGTAATTTATTACCAGATTTTAAGCTTCAACAGAAATACATTTAGTTCACCAGCAAAATATTTTCAATAATGTCTAATATTCAGAATTAAGTGTTGTATTTTTTCTGAATATTTGAGATGATTTCTGTTAGCTGATGGACTTTTAGATACATTCCGTGACACTTTATTCGCTGTACAATATTTCTTTGTTACGACGGAAATCCTTGGGTTCAAGAGAATTGGATTAAGATTTTTTTAAGATTATACTCCACACCATGTTATGACAATGCTTTAATATATTTTTCAGTGAACACTACAGCTTGTTCATATCATAGAAATATTCATAGAATTAATTTCACATATGTCCTGAAACAGCATCGCAACTATCCGTATATTACTTTCTTTCGCTATTCATAGGGCATCAGTAATTCAGCAAAATAGTCAACTGCAGTGTTGATTGTTCAGGAAAAAAATTCCAAACACATTAAATAACAGATTATAATCATTTTTTTAACATTCAGTATTAATTTCACAATTTATTAAAGTATTTCCAAAGAAAAAATGTATTAGTTGAAAACTCTTTATAGCATACTAGATACGATTCTCTTTTCTTAATGTCTTCTTTTTAAAATAATTGAAAGAATAAAGTTACACTACAATACACTACAATTTATTTTTTGCTTAGTTTTAATATTTCTGATGTACATTGAAGTATTTCTTTTCTTTTATTTTAATCTAATTTCTTCTTGATGTTTTTCATATTTGAATGAAGTAATAGGCACAATTAGAGATAATTTAATCATAGCAATAAAGAGTTGATTTGCGTCCGAATACCCCTAAATTATTCTAATCTAAGAAAATAAAATTACTTTATTTAAATGGGGAAAATGCACTTGAGAATTTGAAATAAACTACCTTGTTCCAGAAGTTTAAGACATTTTATAAGCATATTGACAAATGAAACACAGAGCTGAACATTAATAAAATTACATTTCCCTTTCTCACAGAAATTATTTGCATGTATTCCTTCTTACGCATAGAAATAAGAAAGAAAAAAAACTCGGGAATTATTTTCGAAGGGATCTTCAATTACACAAATTGGACGTGATTGAACCATCAGAATGATTCCTTTTAAATTATTTTTAAATTTCAAGAGAAAAATTCTCGAAGAAAATATCAGATTTGCCCATTGTATCTTTGAAATCCAAATTGCACTTTATATGTCAGAAGCAAAAATAATTTCTAATGATCTTAGGTAAAGGTGATTCTCATACGTAAGAACTTGAAAAGGATTTATCATTGATAAAATGTCAATACTTCTCAATCATTTAGTGAAAAAAATGTTTTATTCTATCGAAATTTCAGTAACTTTTCACGTGAAATTATTTTTGTTATCTTCGTAAACTATTTTTAAAGGTTTTATGTGATAATTTAGAAAATAAAACTTTATTTCAAGATACACATATATGTTATTTACCTCTGGATCATAGAGGAAATAACAAAATAGTATTTGTAAATGCGATTTAAGTTTTTAATATTATTAAACAACAAAGCCATAATCGTATTTATTCAGCAATAAAAATAAATTAAACAAATAAAAATATTTTTTCATTTACTAAACATCATTTTCTTCGAAAAACTATACTTTGCCTGAATAATGAAATAAAATTAAGATGTAAATCTGAATTATTAACCATTTTTCGTTGATTTGGGTTATATGTAAATGATTTGCAAAATAGTTGTTTTAAATTACAACGAATTATTTATGCAGTTATACTGTGAGTAATATATTGAATAATTACATTACAAGTTTTTCTTTTTTAGGCAGAATTTAAGCATTGTGGTGAATTTTATTCTTTGAATTCAAGAAGGAACTTAAAAATATTTATTTAAAATTTTTGCTTCAAGTTAGTAAACTATCAAAAGAGATAATTGCCTCAGTTGATAGAAAAGTATAACATATCAGTAGTAAAATCATTAAAAAGTTGTTAAATCGTCAATATATTAATTTATCTTAAGTTTACAGTGTAAGTAAGTTTACAGAATAAGGCCAAAATTCCTATTACTTTTGTATTACTCGTACTCTCTCTGTAGCGTATGAAAATAAAAAAAAAATATTTGCTAATGCCTTATAAATATTAATAATTTTCCAGAATTACAATAAAAAGTAAAATAGTGAAAAACTGCCATTATTGTTGATTTAATTGTAAAAGTGGATTTCTATACATATTGTTTTAACCTACTTCAAAAAACTGTAATCAGAAGACTTAAGTTGTTTTCTTTTTTTTTTCCTGTGAATGCCTTGATGTTCAGTATAATGTAATAATTAAACCCTTAAAATACTAAATAAAAATAAAAATACTAAAAAAAAAAAGAAATTTTAAGAAAATGATAATATAATCGAAGCGAAAGAGTTTCAATTTCTTGTGTATTGTTAGAGAATATTGTAAAGACTTCCATCACCTAATTAACGATTCCTAGGATAGAGGGCAGCACAAAGCCGCCTCTCGATACTGCTGTGATGTGGCCGTTACCAGTTTTGATTGGTAGAAACGAGTTTCCGAAAATTGGTGCCAATTATATCTGTTGAGACCGAAAACGAACTTTCAGAGTGGCAGATATTAGAAGAACAGTGAAAAGATTCCTCGAAGCTCTTGTGTTGAGCGTATGTGTGTTACAGTAGTGAAATGTTTACCTTAACTATTTTAAATATTATATGTGTTCTGTAATATCCGTCTTTTTGTGCTGTTTTGTGACATCGTGTGGTAATAAATTAAATTTTAGAGAAGAAAGCTTATTTATTTCGAGTTGAAGCTATCACAATATTATAAATTTACATAATATAAATTAATTTTTATCGATGTAATTTTCTTCGCAATACTTTTAAATAATGAATACTACTACTTCAAAAAGTCTTTTATAATTCTCAGCTGTTTCTAATGGGAAAATTGCTTAAGCTATCTTAAATAACTTTAAGGAATTTCACTCTTGTAGTAATTTAAACACCAATTTCAACTATAACAAAAATAACATTTATGCTCTGTTTAGATTTTAAAGCTATAAAAATATTTATCATAGTTCTGTGACTTCATTAAATAAGCGTTGTCCGTCACTCTACAGTTTTGGAGATATTTTAATATTGTATATCATGTTTAAATATTTAATTAAACTGGTCTCAACCTCAACAACTTAATTACAGAATAGAAAAGACTTGAAACCTTTGTAATATTTTATTACAATATCCTGAATGCATTATCTTTTTGAATGTCAATTCGTCTTCCTTTTTCTCAAAGGAACAAGTGCTTCCTTCTTTTTTTTACTGTGATCCTCACTTCAATATAATTTTACGCTTATCTCCTTATATTGCTTTTTCCTGTTCTGGAGTTTTTTTTTTTTTCAAAGTGACTATTTTAAGCCCAAAACCAATATTTTTAAGGATTTCATATTCAGTAACAGAATAATTCTAGTTCCGTTATACTTCAGTTGGAAATCAACTTTAAGCGTATTTTACATTTCACATCTTATGGAATATGTAATATCTCATGATTTTATGTTTTTAAGGCGATGTACTTCCTCTATTATTATTATTAAGCAATGTACATAATTACATTGCATTTGTTTAGGGAAAACATTGAAGAAACTTTATTTTAATAAAGTTACGACAAATATAAATCTTACCTCAATATGTTTGACGGGAATCATACAAATCTAGATAAGAAAACTATTATATGAGGTAAGTTATTAAATTTACTCAATTCTTTTGAAACTATCACCACTCTTGTAAGTGAAAATATCTGTAAATTAATTTTTTTTTACTTCTAGAATATTATTTTAAAAATACAAAATAAACACAAAATTGTTGCTGTAATATTTTTTAAATATAGTCTACTATATATTTCTTCTGCCTATAAGCATAATTTTTCTTTATGATCAAAAATGTTCTCTTCAGCATCTATCAATAAGAAAAAAAATTAAAGACAAATATTATATTTTCTTGAAAAAAAATTGTATATATAGGCGGTTGAATATATACTCAGTCTCTTCGATATGTTTTTAATATTCATGTCAAAACCGTTCCCGAAAATTTTGTTTCAACTAAGCAACATTAGCTAATAAAATCGCGAAAATGAAAATACAAACAGGTTATTAGGAAAATATTTGTATCATTACGTGTTTCAGTAAGCGTTAAAAAATTAAAGAATGTTTTGAATATTTGTAAATAGATATTCTAGGTTAGATTATACAAACGAAAAGAATTTGTGCGAATATTTGACAAAATTCTGTGTGTTGTATTCCTAGATGGAAAGAAAACTATTCTACATTTATTGAAGACTCGCTTTCAAAAATGCGTAAATTATGTAGGTTTTTTTTTTTTACTTCAGATGGTTATCAAAATTCCTTTACTTCTATATTTCTGATTCAAGTCATATGAAAAAATATATATTTAGCTATATTTTTTGCTTTATAACTATGTTTATGGAAACAATTTCTATTGTACAAGAAATAAAGGACTATATTCGTTTTAAAGTATGAGAAATTATATTCAGCTCTTTTTTACAGATAATACATATAAAACATTTATTCTTTTTTTGAATACAGATGACTAACCTTTTTTAGAACGATTTTAATCTCGTATCATTTCTTTAATTAGATAAATACAATAAATTTAGAACTATATATTTGTGTTAAATTAATGATAATCATTTCGTTACGTGTTTAATGTAGTCAAAAGTTTTTTGTAAATTTCCTCCAATGAGGTGCAGCCCTGACATTAAAACATAGATATTTTGTAATTTGGTGCATCATTAATTTAATTTCTATTAATCCTAACAGTATTATATGGATTTATTAATTTATGGTTGAATTCTTGTATAGTATTGGTAAAAATGTAAGAATTACATCATCCAAATATTTTACGAGTCTCGATATAATGACAAATTAATTTTTAGTTGATGTTTCTGGAATAGAAAACCTCAAACACATTTTTGCGGAAAATGTGCTGAAAAAAGATGATTTTTTTAAAAAAAAAACGGTTTTGTAACAATATCAAAGACATGATTTCCACTCTAAATAACATGTAAATACTTATTACAAAAACTAAACAAATTCCCTTCTCTTAAGAAAATGTTAATTAATGCGAAAATAAGATACATTGTATGTGGAATTTTTTTAATAATAAAAGGAAGAAATTTTAAAGTGAAGTTTTATTTATTATGTACATAAAAACTTTTATCCACATTTCCTCCATATATTTAATTAATTTTCTTCTTAAGCAAAACAAATTTCAAGATTTTTTTTTTATTTCTTTATAAAATAGCTGTATTTCTTTAGATACATTTTTTTAAATACTAAAATTTACCTTCATGAATATTCATTTCAGAGGATTTATGAATTTTAAAAAATATTGAGAGTGTTAAATTTCTTAAAGTTTTTTTTAGATTTGTAACATAACGAAAATTAATCAAATAGAATAAACTCAATGTTAATTATTCTTAAAAAGTTTTACAATATTGACATCCTATCTATAAATTTACATTTGCTCATTCCCTTACTTTAATAACTATAAGCTTTGGTTCATTTAATAACTGACAAAAACTTTACTTCAAACCTTATGCTTATATTTAACTTTCTGTTTTGAAAATAAAAAAAAAATAAGTTATAGTAATGTACTTTAAAACTGTGTTATTTTAGTTTGCTCTACTTATGAAAATTAGATATTTTTAAATACTTTTGGCAAATTGCCTAAAATTTTTTTTCTGAATGATGAAGATGTTCAAAACCCTTTTACTAATTATTCCCTAAAATACTGTTTTTTGAAAAATACTTTTGAAACTATTTGAAATTAAAGTATATTGAAAATAATTTCTTATTTTTCTTTATTATTAAATTAATCATTAAAAGTAACTTGTAACTAAATTTAAATGTTTACTAATTACTTGATATTCTTAAAATTTTCTGTGACAAAGGCGATATATGAAGTTCCGTTATAAAAGCAACGTGTTTTATACAGTTTCCAATAATAATTCATTATGCGTCATTTATAAGACTATATATAGTTATGCGTATTTTTATTACTATTTGATGATTATTATATGCTATGCTATAATATAATCAGTAACAACATGCACATGATTATTGTGTTAAATTCCTTGTAGTTTCACGTTAAACTCCATTACTACAATCCATTTATCAGTATAAGTTCCACATTCGTAGATATTTTTCGACATTTATTTTATTTCTTAGCAATAGTGTTTTATCTTTATTGCATAATGAGCAATTAAAGTTTTTTTTATTTTCATTTTTATCAGCAAACAATGTAAACACCTTAACTAAAATTGATTCAATCCCCTCAGATATCAGTTTCAATCCCTTTAAATTATATGTATGTAAGAATTAAAATACTTTGCATCGTCAAGAGAATGAAATGTGTTATTTCTAATTTCAAATTGCAAACAACAGAAAATGGAAAGTTTCTTTCTTTTTAAGAAAAATTTTAATTCTTATCCTTATAACAGAAATGTTTCTCCCGGAAAAATAACGACTGAAATATAAAATTTAAAAACATTAAAATGACATTCTAGTAAATACTACTAACATTTCTCTCAACAATTTCAGCTTTTTTCTACCTGATTTGTCTAACACCATTCTCTTGATCATCCAGAAAATATAAAGATAAAAGATGAATGAAATTTATTAGTCAATTTTTTTAACTTAAAATTTAATCAATATCTACGCGTTACTACTTTTCAACTGCAATTTTAAATTATTGCCAGTCATTTAACATCTTTTCGAAGGAATTCTTAACTTTAATGACATGTCGTTGTAAGTCAGATAGAAAGTAGCGACTATTCCCAAGAGCAGGGCAAAATTGATTTCTTTCTCGACTTTTATTATATTCGACTCACAAAGTTTTCGAAAATTAATCTTCCTATTTCAATAGGTTTCGCTCTCTCTAATGTTATCTTTCATTGAGTCATAGCTAATGTATATAAAAGTAAAGGATATCTGATATCCAGCAATGGACTTTAAAACATCATGTATGATATTAAAATAAAATATCAAAGGAGATAAGTATATGAGTATCTTAATTTTTTATACATAAATTTCTATGTTACGAAGAATTTTTGATACTTTAATTAAATCAAAAATTTCACTTCGTGACTATTTAGTTTTATCTCTCATAGAATTTTTTAACACGTATCATTTATTTATTTGAAACAGTGTGCTTTATCGTGATATTTTCCCTTCGATACTTTACTCTTTCACTTGCTTAATGTGGAACCTCTCCAAATAAAATTAAACTTTATTCAGATTGATTAGATTAAAGGTATAAAATGTAATGAATAGCTTCGTATATAAAAGCTTTGTTTTCCAAAATTTCAATTTCAAGTATTTCTTTTAAAATATAATTACAACACTAATGAAATGTGTTATTTTTTATACGAGTATAGTGTTGCTAATGGGGATAGAGGAACTATCCGATATTTGCCTCGATCGTCAGATTTATTGAGCTATTACTTAGTTTCATTGGGGCATCTAAATATCCTAATTAAGTTGAATGTGTTGCAATACTCGTTTCTCGACTGTCCATTTTTTGAGACTGCATGGCAGTAAGAAATACTTCACTTCTTTGAAACCGCTCACCAATCACTCCAATAATGCTCCCCATTTGTATTATTGTTGCAAATAAGAAAATATGCAAATAAGCATACTTTCAAGCCTTTGTTGTGAGAATTGGTTAAAAGAGATTATTTGCAATGAATTTATAGCTTATTACTGTTTATTTTTAGTAAAATCATAAAAGTATCATTTCTCATTTTCATTTCACTTGTGCTTCAATGTGATATTTTACCCATGCAAACCTGTACTAAAGTATTTGTTTTGTTAGCTGTATGACTTGTTGGGAAGAATTATATTCATAAAATAATTTTGTTCTCATGATGCTCTCAATGAATTGCATTAATACATACAAAATATAAAACATATGAATTTGAAATAAGTACTGTACACTCTAATTGAATCTAACAGCAGAAATTATTTATTAATTGGTAATTGATTATTTTCATCCTTTATAGACATAAAATATATTAAATAAAGTTAAATCATCTTAGGACAAGGAGTTTCCTCTGAATACGGAAATGAACAGGGGAAATTTGATAAAAAAAAACCCTTTAAAACGTTAGTCAGCTTAGAATTATCTTTTTTAATAAAATGCATATGAAATTTTTAATCACATTTACTAGAGTAGGGTCTCAAATTCTGCTGAAATAACATTGTTCGGAAGATGATGAATAATTCTTTTGCTAAGCAATGAATTATAGTGACATAAGAAAATATTCAGAAAAAAGATCGGAAATACAGGATGAAAAACTAGAGATTTTGATGTTGATAGATTTTTATATTGAAGACTAATTATGTGTAACAAATTTTTGCTGGATTTAATTACAAAACAAAATATTTAAAAGTTTTAATCCTCGATTTGATTATGCATTGTAAGTATTAATACTTATTTAAATTTTATAATAAAGTTTTAAAGTTGTATTGATATAACAAATTTTTTTATTGATTCAGTTTGTGACGCCCGCCCGACCCGGGGTTCCTCTTGTGCCATCACTAGATTCAATTATTAAACACTACGACACAATTATTAAAGAGACACTAGAACAATCTTTAAATAATTTATTAACATATATTTACTATGACAACAACTCCCTATGCTCTCCCGGGTAATATTTCTATTAGCCTCAAATTAACCCACCATTAGAAATCTAACAGACTCTTACCATTAATCCTTCCTCGACTGCAACTCAGACTCAGAGGATCACTTGTTGTGAACAACAACAAAGTGACGTCTTATGGCATTCTTTAATCTAACACTTTAATTCAATAAGCTTATCTATAGCTTCAGCTTCACTTCTCCTACAGCCTCTCTCTTTCAACCTCTCTTCTCCTTCAGTCTCTCTCGCTACTTTCAGTCGGAGTTTATATATTTCCTAACTCGCCCACTTCACTTCATTTCTAACTGCTTTACATAATAACTTTACGTATTCACGTTTCATTTTTGGTTGGGCAAAGGTTGTTTAGCAAAAACGATAAATCTCAATTAAAAGTCCCCAAGGTTAGTGAAGAGAAATCGCGAATAGCCCAATGACACAAGTTGAATTATTTGAAATTATTTTCAAACAAGATGTTTCCTGCATTAGTAGTAATATATAAATGGTCTTATCGAGATGTACGCATATTTATTCCAGTTATCAATACTAATGATAACAGTAATAAATCTGATAAAATTTACATTAAAAAGAGTACTAATGCTTCATATAAGGGAACTATTATAAATACTATTTCTTTTGAACTCACGTTAAATTTATATTGTTCAAAAGTTTTGTGTTCCGAACGTCTTTTAAGAAAAAACAAATTTTCAAACGTAAGCAGTTTCAACAATTTCCAATTACAAAATTATATGAATTTCATATTTCAACACCAAGGTCATAGTTCATTTTTCCCTAAAATCATTATAATATATTTTTTTTCTGAAAACTATCAAGAAATATACGTGAATACATACCTTTTTGATCTTTGGATTTCGTGGTTGAACTTTTGATAGCGAAATATGTAAAATATCAAGAAACTTAAGTGTTTACAATATATATTTACATACCGGAAGCCTAGCAATCACGTCGCAAACTCGATGCCGTCTTTGATTCCATAAAGTCACGGGTTAGAGTACTGAAGCCAATAAAGACCCACATGTGGTGGGGCTGAGGCATTTTAATTCTGCTGAGGTCCCGAGTGTCCGTCACGCAGTGTTGAAGTTTGAAGAGGGGGTAGCTAACTCAGATGTCAAACTCGTCACTTGATTGATGTTCCAAATTATGAGCCCTACTGCCATTAGCCCTTGCAAAGCTTCTATATACCCTGTTAATAAACAAACAATCAATTAATATTTGCATACTTCTTTGTATAACAGAGCTCTTTAGTTGCTTATTGTTTTTAGGTATATTCACATACTTTCATAGGTTTGTATAAGTGACCGAAGGATGTTTTTTCTTTCTTTACAAGGATCTCAATCTTTTGTAATTACGAATGATGCACACATACACCTGATTCGAAAGCCAATAAACTTCCATCAGAAGAATGTACCAACTTTCGAACGAAAATGTGCTAATTTTCGAGAACAAAACTACTATTTTTACACAAGCTCTTATCTTAAT
Organism: Nephila pilipes; assembly: GCA_019974015.1. Taxonomy (NCBI): domain Eukaryota; kingdom Metazoa; phylum Arthropoda; class Arachnida; order Araneae; family Nephilidae; genus Nephila; species Nephila pilipes. Next base: position 111,823 of record BMAW01120795.1, on the reverse strand, counting down.
TGTTTTGATGTGTACGGTACTAATATTGCATACACAATGTGGATAAAATATTTTAGGATTCATCTTATATATAAAACAAAAAGTATATTTTATAAATATTTGTTATCCACTATTATACATAAAGCCCTAATAAAACTATGCTGGCAGGCATGCACCTTCAGTTCCTTCAGACCCCTTTGAAAATTTCTGCTGGAATGACAAATAAGTTCTTTGTAATGTTACTTTGAACCATCTAAATATTATAAATTTGCTGCTATTTTAATTCTCAATAAATAGTAGAATATAGGTAAAATTTCTGGTGTTTGTGAAATATTAGAATTTTGGAGAAAATAGATGGTGGTATTGCACAATTTCAGTTTTTTACGCATAATTACTGCTGCAGCACACGATCCATTACACATCTGTAGGAGGCTACATGCACTGTTTGTTCCTCAGGAACAACTTTCAAATGAGCGTTCTCCAGCAATTAAATTAAGTGACCAATATTGTATTCATATTGGACTTTTGGATTCTCTTCGCCTTTGTGGTCTTTTGAGCCTCAAAATTTCGTTATCCTTCAGGAGTGTGGGTAACGTCAAATTCTTCGAAAAATCCTGATTTAATATATCTTAATTTTCAAATTGCATAGCCTTTCACCTTTCCAAAGATAACTTATTTTTATCTGTATGTTAATTAGAAGCTCAAAAACTTAATTTTAAATAAGCATTGAAACGGGGCCACACTTACGTTATCAGGATCACTACTTTTAAAGTAAAATGTATTTAAGAAAAATATGATGTATATATATATTATATACATATATACATTATATACATATATATATATATTATATACATATAATATATTATACATATACAATATAACATACATATACATATTATACATAAGAGAATATATATATATATACATATAATATACATAATATACATATACACATATGTTATTGGCGAGCATATACATAAGAAAGAAGCATATAAATTTATACAACATATATAAAATCACAAATATATGCAAGCAAAATAAACAATATTACATATTTGTATAAATTTTATATAAAGAGTAAAATGATATATTTTTATATATACATAATTTAAAAGATACTTAATTTAAAAATATGATTTATTTGCCCGTTCCGATTCTCTGTCAAATAACCAAATATTAGCAAACAACACTTTTAGTAAAGTACAAAATGGTTGAAGTCCAATTATTAACATTCAATTTCTTTATGTTTGATTTAGTTTTTCTTTAGTTTTTTAGCGTTTAGTGAAGACTGCTCATAAGTGAAGTCAGTTTACATAAGTTATCTACTTCATTAAAAAGTTGATTTAAAAAGTAAATTGTATTACATAGGAAAAATACATTTTGTTGAGATTTGAAGCTAATCTCATTAGTATCATTGGTATGATATAAAGTATTATCTAAAATTTCTTGTATGAATCGTATATGTGTCAGAGCCTCCATCACTTCGAAAATTTAATTAATAGAAATAATGTAACTATCCGAAGTATTTGAATGTAATTTAGAAAAACAATGCGTTATGAGATAAACAATTTGAATTACATATAATATTCATAAACCTTATGGTTGGATTGGTAGATCAATCTAGATAAATAATTTTTTGACGACAAGAGTAGTTCTCTTATAAAGGTCTCTTTTCAAGTAATTTTTAACCTTCTCTATTAAATTTGTAATTTTTAACCTCACTAATAAAATTAACCTTGTCAAATATATTTATTAGCTGTTTGAATGTTTCAAGAGTATATAGACGAAAGTACATTTGAGATTTTGATATTTAAGATATAGGTGAGGAAATGCTAAAAAGAAAAGAAAATAATATATTCTCTCAAAATAATGAAAATTTATTCTTGATATTTTAACTTACATTCGTCAGAGCATTTTATAATACGAAATATCTCCAATGAATATAATTAAATCAATATACAAAATATATGCTTGATTTAGAGAAACTATGTAAAACTATTCTTATTCTGAAGTGATTATTAAGAACTTGATTTTAATTGTTACATTGCTAAAAATTAACAATATTTCTGTAAATAGTATTTTAAAAGCATTAAATAAAAATGTGCTTCATTAATCTTAATAATGTCAAATGCAATCTAAATTTAAGATGATACATACATTTTTGCTGTTAAAAAACAAAATATAAATGTACAATAAAACTTTTGTAAGCTCTTCGTAAAAATGTTTTGGCAATGCAGGCGAATGCTTAGAATGCTGCAATAGAAACATCCAACGATTTTGAGGTTATACGGACTCCAGATATATTTGACGAAAAAGAACATATATTTTTTCTAAGACATTACAAAAAGGAAAAGGAAGTAAAGAACCCTAGACATGTATTTGTCACCTGTCCATCCATAAGAAAACTCCCAGGTATTTCAAATTGTTCTTCTGGGGAGTTTTGTCATTTAAAATCTATATTCATAAACTGTTCATTTCTTACTTTAAAATCTGAATCAAACATAAAGATTTTATTTCTAAAACTTTTTCCTAACAGTTTTAATGCAATGAGATCCATAACAATTTAAGAGGATTCAATTGTTTATTACATAAGCATGAAAACAATTAACACTCAACACATTATTGTGCTATTATATAAATGCCTATGAAAGGTAATTTAAAATAGTGTTGAAGATTAAGTATACTTATTAAATTAAGCATAATGAAGCTGATAATATTTTTTTGTATTTGTTATTTATATAAATTTGCGAACATATATTATTTGAATAAAAGTAAGAATGCTTTAAAGAGAAAAGCTAAGAGCTTAGTTATCGTAACATTTCTGTTTTTCTAAATAATATTTACATACTTAATAAGTAATCAATTATTATTATTGTAACATTATTTTTTTAAAAACATACTATTTGATTTCTTGATAAGTGATCAACTATTCATGGTATTCTCTTGAAATAAAATTAAATCTTTGAATAATGTATAAAAATGTTTTTAGTACAATACAATGAAGAATCATACAGACATATTTCACTAACACGATTTAGTCCTCGTTTGTAAACGTAGAAAATTAATAAAATTCTAATTCTAATGTCGCACATATAATTACAATAATTTTAAATCTAACAATAATTTAATAATGTAGGCTGTAAGATACTGAAACTGTAGCATACCAAAAAGAATATAAGGCATTTGTCATGAAATTTTGTAAGAAATTTCGTTTTAACTAATTATACAAATGTTTAAACCTAGATGTCCAAGCAGAACCGGGGGTCCAGTACATTTGAACTGAATCTCCAAAAGGTTATAAAAGAAGAGAGTTTTGGCTTGATTAAATGTCTGTATGTACTACTGTAATAATTCCTAAATGACTAATAAGTGACTAATTAAATATATGTGAGAGTTTGAAAGAGATCGATTCTCTGGATTGAAAGTGGATGAGTAGGTTAATGGAAGAATCATTCAACATTTGACTCAAAGCAACGTGCAATTTAGCAATATTCGCAAGTAAGGCTGAACAGCTGCGAATTTCAAGCCATAAATTACAACCGTCTGACTTATGGTCACAGCAGAAACAAAAGACAGAGAAATATTGACATATTCCTCATCACATTTATGATTAATCGCTATCAACCACACGATGTGTAACTCATCAACAAATTATATGCACCATTGACATACTTCTAAGAGAGAGAAGAATCTACTTTTGTTCCTACCATAGATCCCTGTAAGTCCTAATCTTGTGACAGGCTTGATTAGCTTGTTGCTGCTCTGAAACGTGACAAATAATTAATAGAGACTAAATCCCTTTTCCTTCAGTATATTCATAACTAGTTCAGATATGTCTTTTGACATCCACGGTTGCGTAGGAATCATGCTTTTTATTTAATACGCCAGACGTAGTCACAACAATGTATTATAATCTAAGGAGTCATTTCCTTCTATAGCATAGCCCCTTTGCTGGTCAAGTGTAGCATATTTACAGCGCTTCAGTATGCAGAAGAAAATAAATGACACAAAACGTTTTTACTCCTTTTGTTCCACCCTAGACTTACTTTTGTCGAGATAATCTGAGCCTCTAACAACATGTTCTAGACATTATCTTCAAGCTATGCTATCACTTCATAAGCCAGATAACTTTGTCTTATATGTGCCCACAGAACACATTTTGGGCCGGATGGGAAACCACCTGCAATCATGTTGACAATTTAGCATGATTGCTGGAGGCAATCTAGTGATATATCAGGACACTCATTCCTCCCCAAGTACTTTATCAGTCAATGACTCCCAATGTAATCGCTTTGAATGTTGGTCAGAGGGGGATCACAGCCTTATTGACTTCTTCAGTGCGTGACGCACGCACACTGGAATAAAAGGTCCAAATGATCTGAAATCTTAATAATTTTTTTCCCTATACGTGTTCAATCCACTCACCTACTTTTGCCAAATACATTTCCATGTATCGTGGGACTTCATGACTTAAAATACATAAAAAGAAAATATATTTAATATATATTTTTTTAAATTGGAGTTCGATTTTTCGGAATATTGTACCGTCAAATTTTAGAGAATAAGCATATTTTAAAAAGACATTAATTAAGGTATTAATGTTTATATATAAATAAGTCCAAAAGAACATTTTAAACAATATTCCTTTCCGGAAAGAAGAGAAAAAAACATTATTCATGTATTTTTTAACACAATTAAACTCAAAATAAAACAGGCTTTTTGGATAAGATTAAGTTACTAAAAGCAATATTTGCATACATCATAAAACTATTTATCATTTTTTAAACTTGATATATATTGTGAACTTAAAGGGAGTATTTAAGAAATTTGTAATACAGTTATAAAAGGAAACACTAATAATTTTTTATATGAATAGGAATCAGAAGTTCTTTGCGCATAAAATGTTATCTTTCTAATTCATATTATTTTTGTTAATTCGTATTTCAGCTAAAAATAAAACTACAGACATAAAAAAAACATATTAGTATTTATGTTTCATAAATACCGTAAAAACTTTCAGCAAAAGGAGAGCAAGTGACGTCAATGCATCCTATATATACGCTTTTAAACTTTTCACTAAACTAAAATCCCCAAGGACGTGACACGAATTGTCCTTTTCAAATGAATTTTCAAACAAAAATGGAACGGAATATATTCAAACGTTAGAAAAGTATTTGAAAAAACATTTTTATACTGAGACGTGTCAGTTTGAAAAAAGATAGGCGAGTGAATATACAAAAGCTCTTAATGGTAGATTTGTGCTAATTTATGTTGTGACTCTGGGATATTTGCGGTATTCTTTCACTTCTTTGGGAACTTTTCTGTTTCGAATTGTGAAAAATAAAACTACACCCTAATAAAATGAAACATTGCTTATGTAGATTTGATTAAAGTGGAATTAGTCTATATAGGAAGGATTTGGATTTACTGTTCGAATTCTTAAATCTATTGATATTTCTGACTTGAATACGAGTTAGTTGGTAATTGGAACTTTGTTATTTTAAACTATAACTCTGACAAGTGTAATAGTTTTTGAGAGTAATTCTGAATAAACATCTGTAACTTGAAAAATATCAATAAGCTGAATTAATTTAATTGAATGAGAGAGAGAGGATAACATGAATATTAAAAAATAAAAATTGGTGTATTTTCACTTAACTATTTAATTGTGTATTTAACTGTATAAGATTAATAATGAGCATTGAAATAAGGCATCATAATGTTGAATGTAAAAATGAAAAGAAATTTATTGAAGACCAAAATGCCTCACTGTCTTTTAAAGAAGATAATGTCTTTCGCATATTACAAGAAAAAAGCATGCTCATTTCGAAGACCCGATATCTTCTCTGCTTTTAGGTTTCAAAAGAATATATAGCATGCCTGAAATATATTTTAATTTGATACCTAATAACTATTTATGAAATTTTAGTATAAATCGGGTAAAAATTACTTTCGGTCCATATTAAATTAACCGTTAATTAATATGAAAACTGTAATTTATTTTCCTTTAAAGTATTATTTGCATTGATGTAAAAAGAAAATTATTTTAATAATCGTAATTATGTTCACGTGTAATATAATTTAAACTATATTTCATAATCTTTATTTTATTATGAATTCCTTTAAAACACAAGAGCAGAAACAATTAACATGATAAAATCAGTTAAAATCATCGCAATTCAAGTATTAGCAGTATCAATATAAATTAGAAAAAGTTTATTATAAATTAGAATTTAATTTTTAATAAAGATTTCCGGAAAAAAAAATTATAAGATATGCTTCGGAAATATTTTGCAGTTTTCTAGTATATGCAGTCTTGAATTTTGTAGTTTCCTTCTAGCAGAAAACAAGTGAAATATAAATCTGGAATGTGAAAAAAAATCTAAAATATCAAAAAATGATATTCCATTATGTTGCATTAATATATATATATTTAGAAAACAATAAAGTCTCTTACAGGTCTGATTCTGATAAACTTAACTTCTTAAGAAACAGATTTTTGAGGTATTAGTATAAGGTTTGTAGATAATAGGATTAGTTGTAACATTTTTGAAAAAAGAAAAAAATATTTTTACGAATTAGCAGAGTTTCTTAATTTCATCGCAATTTAAGCTCAAATATTTATTGAAATACATTATTTAATTGTATTCTTCCAAATGTTAAGTTCATTAATGTGAATTGAATTTTCTAAGCAATTTAAAGGAAGATTGCCATACTTGTGGGAAAGTTGATTTCTCACTTAGTTTTGTAAGAATAAACTAAAATATAAAAATCACAAAATATAATTAATTTTTAATATATTTCTTTATTTTTATTTTATTTCTATTCTAATATTATATATTTTTTTCACTAAATATATTTAAAATTTTTATTAATTTTTTTGTTATGTCTTATATCTTTTAAATTTTCTAAAATTCTGATTCTTAGAGGAGCAATAGTATTGATATGCTTAATGATTTGTGTATTTGGAGGTAAGAGTAAGTCCTGAACAAAAATGGATTAGTTAATGTTGTTTAAAAATGAATGACTTTTATTCCAGTTTTATTCTTTTACTTAAAAATTGTCTTATGTTGTAGCTTCTATTGAATTTATATATAAATTAGGTGTTTCGTAGGTGATATATATATATATTTCACCTACGATATATATATATATATATTTCAATTTATTAAGCAATGTCTGTTATTTTATGTAGCTATTACTGATTGCTATGGATTGATCGAAAAACATGGTTAAGGAAAATACCTCTATTCTAATTATCGAGGCAGTTTTACAACTTAATTTCGTTTTATTCATTTTAATGGACTTTCTTTTTTGAAATTTTCACATTATATTATAATGTATTAATGCTTATTTACATTATTTTTAATTATATACAAGAGGTCCTTATTTTGCTTAAAACCCTTTGATAGATTTTCTCCTTTAAAAAAAAGGATCATGATTTGTAAACAGTTTGTATGACAATAAATTGAACTCATAGCCTGTAATTCCAAGATCAGACGAATACGAATGTCTTTAAAAATGTTCCTTGAATGTGTATAATTATAAGTATTAATTTCTTTCTTTAACTAAAATACTATTTTAACGAACCATTACAAGTGTACGCCGCCGCAGTAGCCTGGTGGTCAAGGTTTCGGATTCGTGGCCGGTGGTTTTCGTTCAGTCGCGGGTTCGATTCTTGACAGCTAAAGATCCGCCATATAGCCGGGGCTGATGCACGTTAAATATGTCAGGGCCCAAAGTCCTCCCGTTGGCGTGGTGTGGAATTTAGGAAAAGGGGTGCCCGCTCAGGTGTCGTCACCCTCACTTGACTGTGGTTCAAAATTACGAGGCCCACCACCAGTATCCCTCGTGTTGCTTCTAGTGTGACGTTAATAAAAACTAAACTAAAAAACTGCAAGTATACGTAAAAATGTGGTTACCTTAATTATCATAAGAAATGTTTTCATTTTTTACTTAGTCATTTTTGAAATACTTTTTTAGTGACTATTTTTTTGTCGCATAATATTTTTTCACATAATTATTGCTAATAGAAGCAAAAATTAAGAAAAGCATTATATATTGATATGATTAATTTTTGAAAATTTACTATCCCTGTAGGTGACTGTCCCTTAGACATTTTGAAAGAATTACTAGGATATACACATTCGCTTATTTCATTTTGAATAGAGCTGTCAAATAATTTCAAAACCATTTTAGAAAAGGCAATTTATTATTTTGATAAAAAAAATGATACATTTCTTATAAAAAACTATTTTATACAGTAAAATTTAATATTTGATATAAAATATTTATGTACCTATCACACCTATTTTAAGTAATATGAAAAAAAAAATTAAATCATGGATTTATGAAGTGTATATCTTTAAAAAGAAAACAATTGTTATTAAAACATTTGAAAAATATTAACTTTTAATATTAGACACCTTTTAATTAGGTAAATATAGTAGTGTGTGGGCATAAATCGCATAAAATGGGATATTCAAAAAAATATGACGAATACTTAAGAGATTATTGCATTTTTAATGCAAATTGTTTTTGTCTCTCGTTAGTGTATCAAAGTGTTAGTGTATTTAGAGTTAGTGTAAGAAAGTAATAATTATGTGGATAATTAAAAAGATAGCAAATATGCGTAATCGATTAATCAGTATGATAATCCCTTACAGATATCTGTTCCTTTTTCCTACTATCTGGGAGCTGTCTTTGGAATCTTTATCTCCTTTTGGCTATTAGCATGTGTATAAGTAGCATAAAAGTGTTTATTACCCACAGGTCTAACAAGTATGATTTGTGAAGATGGGATTTTGAATTTAATTTCGGCATGAGGTTACTCATCTTAAAATGTACTTGGGTTCACAGTGTAGGTAGAACTTTGTACCCGTATCTTGTGTCTGTAATAAGACCTATATATATAAAACATACCTCATTATCACAAATAGAGTTGTCAAATATTTCAATGTGTCTTGTGTATCTATTGCAAGTCTCATTAATCACATTGTACAATTCTATTGCAAGTCTCATTAATCAAAATGTACAATTCTATTGCAAGTCTCATTAATCACAATGGACAATTCTATTGCAAGTCTCATTAATCACTATGTACAATGTACATCCGGTAAGATTCAGTACATATTTAATTAATTGTCAAGTCGGTGAGACAGATAAGTGATGTTAAGTCTTTTATATCCGTTAATGTTTACTTTGAGATTGTTATCTTGTGAAAATATTGTTTCTATCCATCTTGTATTGCCAAAAAGAATGCAAATTCAAATCAAATTTTGATAACGCTAGACCATCTAAAGTATTACATTTATAAACCGCATTCATTGTTCCTTGAAGTATTCTTCCTGGAAGCTTACCATTTACAGGTATCTGATTTATCAATAAAACGCGCCTAATCTTTCAAGATGAATGGCACAACTAAGAGCTAAATAGCTGTTAATTTTATTAAATGAATTAACATTCAGTGTGCAATAGATAATGAAAGTAAACTTCAGCTTAGGAGGATATGCAATTTGATATACTAATACTACAAATATCAGTATCCTTTCTTTCACAATATCAGTATTCTTTCCTAAATACATCTAAGACATCAGTGAATATCAATAACATCTGAAACATAAATTAGAAAATTTACTCCACTTTCTTTCTTAATAAGTGTGTATGAATATGAATCTGTGAAAAAAAAGAAGAGGGTTGATTGGAAAAGTTAAGCCTAAAGCAAACAAAAAAAAATATTAAAAGATTAATTCATTAATGAAATGGAATCTAACTCTTTTACTCTATTTATTTCTGAATATTTTACTCTATTTATTTCTGAATAAGCTTCCACAAACATGAATTTTAACAAAATATTCCAAAAAGCATTAAATGGAAAAATATGAAAATATGTTCTTTTACTAATAATCATGGAAAATGGTATATCAACTCCACCAAAAAACACAGAAAACTGTAAACTATGTATAAAAAGTCAGTCAGAAAACAGTGAAATTATGCTCAGAAAGCATTTTTATGAAACTCTTTACAGGTGACATGTCCGTAAGCAATTCCTTATTCATTGTTGATGGACTTTCTTCCGAATGTAAAATGAAAACCATTTTTCATTGCTAATCTTTCTTTCTTTCATTTTTATTTGTATGTTCAAACCTGAAGCACCTGTCCATCAAATGAAAGAGTTTTCCCTTTTTAAATGTTTTTATACATTAAGAAACCATAAAAATATTTATGCCATGGGTATAGCCATTTAATGGGAATATTTAAAAATGGAATATATTTAATATTGAAGCATCAACTTCTCTGTGAGAAATTCTGAAGAATATATGCAGATAATTGCATTTATTTATATTTGAAAAATACTTTAACATTAATTATGTATTACTTTAACATTAATTAAATTAAACACTTTAACATTAATTAAAGAAAATTACTTTAATATTAATACTCAAACTCATACTATAGAGATAAGCATATTTTATTACACTAATAATTTCTTATAAAATAAATTTTTTTTGTATAAAATACACTGCAGGCTTTCTAAATTGCAACGACATTAAAGACTAAAGATATAAATGCCAAATTTGTTTGAGAGACAGCGTGCAATATTAAGGGTAAAAGATTGAAAGTGTGACCTCTACCAGGAGAAGATGATTAAATTAGTGAGTGTTGCCTTCATTGATGACAATATCTGCTGTTACACATCTTAACAATGAATACTAGAAGAGTTGGATATTGTAGAATATTTAAAATGTTTGAGGACGTTGTTATAGCTTTAATATCCCTCCAGTATGAAAGTAGAACATAGTTTAATGCTCTACCAGGTATCTGAGTAAGTATAGCTATGGAATAAAAAATACGCCGAAATTGAGAGTTTCTTCATTGCACCCAAACAGTTGAGTATTGTATCTTATTGAAGAGATAAGAATTATTTGATATTTGATGAATATTAATCTAATTTTAATAAATTGGGATATCATACGAATTAAATATAAAATCAAGCAACGGACATTTTTTATGTATATTGTTTAAGAGACAATGTTGTAATATAATTTTAATTTTGATTTGTTGAAACAATAATTATATCAAAATTATTAATTTAAAATGACAGAATTAAGGAAATATATGAAAAAAGTTAATTATGATTAAATATTTAACTTTAAAGTATACCAATAAAATGGGCAGTTTATTAAAAGGACGAAATATGTGATAATTTCGTAAACTTAGAGGAGAAATACATGCAAGAGCAATTATTTGAAGCGAAAAATAGTTTAAAATCAATTAACAGAGAAATATTTCAGTTAACGTACGTAAAAGATGTAAAAAATGAGGTTGTACAATCTGAAAAAAAATCTCTATACATGTTTTGTTATAACAAAATAAAAAATAAAAAGACGATGAATGAGTCAAGCAAATAGTCAAAGAAAGGAATTTCACAAGTTTTTCCAATGCACATAAATTACCTGAATCACTAATATTTAAAATTTTTGGAGATTTCAACATTTTTTTAGAATTTTGTTGCTAGTATGTAAATTCTATTCGTGATAATGATAGTTTAAGAAAATTGAGAAATTTGCTTAATTGAGATACACATTAATAGGAGAGGCTGAAGTAAATTTATAAGAGATTTTACTTTAACAGAAGAAAATTATGTGGCGGTCGCTACAATTATGACCACTACATTAAAATATGAACTGAAAGATTTGGAAAAGAGGCATAACACATTATAAATAGTCATATGACAAATGCACTGAATTTATAACTAGTTAAGTTTTCAAATAATATTAAAGACTTAAGAAATCTATGCGACAATCTTAGAAATATATATTTTGTCATTAAAAAGTTTCAAAATAGAATTAGAAGTTCATGAACTATTATTATATCTAATTATTTTGAAATTATTTTCCAGTTATATAAATTTAGATATTAACCAAAAAAGATCAACATGAAATATTCTAAGATTCAAAACCTGTTAACTTTCCTTTGGAACGAAGTTGAATACCACGATATTTCATCTATTATGTTGCATTTTTCTTTTACATCTAAAAATACAAGTTATTTTTAAAAACATTTGAAACAAATAAAAAATGGTTATATAGTTTCATGCCAACGGCTGCAAAATATGTAACTAATTATAAATATTGTTGTGTGTTCTGTTCTCTAAATTAGGGATCAACCTAATCAATATAGTAATCTGCTGTTCAGAAAAGAACTAACTCGAGAATTATAGATCACTGTTTCAATTGATTTAGATGTTTCAATATAATCTCTCGGTACAGAAGCAAAATTGAACCTTATAAAAGACAAAGGATCATCCTATCATGTATTAGTTTATTTGATAGAAGAGGAAGCTATTTATATTATTGATCATGAAAGAAACAAGATGGTTTTAAAGTCGAATTCTGATTCGAACGATCAGTTTCTAAGAGCAAAAGTTTTGCATTTAATTACTGATAACATATCACATGAAATTTTATTGCAAATGAGTTAAGTGAAAAAAAATTTCCCCTCCAAATAAAAAATGTTCTTATTAAACATTGTTTCCGCTTAATCTTTCATATACATAAAGATATTTTAAATCATTTAAAACTACTGATTATCAAGAGTGAGAACGAAAAATCCTCATTTTCGATTTTCGAAACAAAACAGAAAATATTTAAACCCTAGCAATCGGTGATCTAGTTAATATTCGAGATTCGAAAATAATTATTAGTTTTGAGCTTTTAGGTAACAATAACATTACAAACGTATGTTTTATAATTCCAATCAATGTAATAAGCAAACGCCGTTCAAAAAATGAATAATTGAAAAACTTGTCTTTATCAAGTTCCAAATAAATGATCGATATTTAGCTTAGAGAGATGCTGTTCGGAGTGCTAACGCAAGCTTTAAAAAAAACTCAAATTGTTTACATAATATTGGGGGGGGGGTGGCACTACATGGAGTTTTTTCTTCGGAAACACAATTAACGAATTTCGATTTAAATCTGCTGATATTCAAAATTAATGCGTTGGTGAAAGTTTCTTTTTCATTTTTGATTCAGAACAAGTTGACGCAAACTTTAATGATGAGTTACGGAAGTTTTCGGAACTTGAAAAAGTTAGACCTATATATAATTAAACGCTAGAAAAAATATATGCCAGGAATTCTTATATAAAACTCATATTTATGCTTGCTAATAATAGGCTTTGTGTTAAACTATCAGTTAAAAATGTGTATATAATTTTTAAGTGTTTCCGAAATGATGGCTAATAGAAATTCTTTAAGGGTTGTAAAAAAATAAATTTCAATCCGAAACGTGGAGATATAGTGAATACTTATTTCAAAGAAAACCATACGTAAATGTTACCATATTACAATTAAAAAACGGTTAATATTACTAACTACTTCATTACAATGTAAGAAGAGAAGAAAATACAATTGCTCTTAGAGTTATGCTTAGTATATCGGCTTTAACATCAACGGATACACCACTCAGTGATAAATAATTGCTACCTTTAAGTTCAGGATGATGTCTGTGACAATTTTATTCTCTTCTACAGCTTAAAATATGTTATTCGGGCTAATATCATGAACATTTATTGTTAGTATTTGATTCTAATTTTAAAAGAATAGCTTAGACAAGGGCTGTTAATAAAAAATTAGAAAATTATCGCTTAAAACTGTAACATGTGAAATATCCTTCCCTCTGATTATTCCTATAAAGACTCTTTACAAACCTGTGGGCAATGATATAAAGTTAATTTTAGCTGAAATTTTAGTTTTTTTAGATTTTTACATAGACTATTTAAAAAAAAGGGGGTCAAATTTCATTTCTTCCGCACTGCGGTTATAAAAATAATGAATTAACTGCTTAAATCTGGTAGTGTTGGAAATAAATTTGTCACATACATCATCCTGAACTTAATCGGATCCCTCCAGGAGGCACCTTCTCTCGTGTGAGTTAGAGCGCACGGGTTCATGGGTAATATTTTTCAGAATGCTTTTGAATCTTGACAGCGAAAAGCGGGTTATTTCTCCTGACCGCAAAAGCGGGTTAATTTTTAAAATGGGCTATTTGGAAGCCTTTTATAGTTGTAAATATTATTAATATTTGTTTATGTGTGATTGGCACGTGGAGTCCTTAAATAAATGTGTATTGAAATAACTGCTCTCCCTATATTTTGGTTTGGTGGATATTTTTCTCCAACAGGTAGACTACAACTCTTGAAATGAATGTCTAATGAACCAAAACCATTAAATTACTTACCTGATGGTTATGTAGAAATTAAAAACTCAATTGCTATTAACGGTGATGATTCATTACAGACTCTCTCTCTGCGCATGTCTTGATATGCACTTCCTAAGTGTTATTTTTAAAGTTCGCTTTTCCACAGAAAACTGAAAATATTACGAAACTGAAAATAAATTCTGAAGTATCAAAACTCTATGCTCCTCTTGGTCTTGAAGTACCAGAGACAGTTTTAGTCAAACTACTTATTCAGAAACTTTAGATATCTAAACTTAGTTCAAAAGAGGTTTGTTAGAACTTTCAGATGATCCTATAAAAGAATATTTATTATTCAAAGATGTATTTTCCAATATTTGAAAAATTGAATATACAGTGATTACTATTAGATTTGCACTCTCAAAAGGCTAAAAAAAGGAGCCATTCTTCATAATAATCTGATATATTATCTGAATATACTTGAAGCTAAGGGAATTTGTTTTACCATAACTTGTCCGGCTTAGATGAGATCATCCTCGCCTTCTTTGGAGTAGATTCTCAGGAAGTAAACGATCGTTTTGACTGTTACTTGGTTTACGGTATATAATAATAAATCCGGGTCACATTGACGGTGACAATTTGACGCAAAATTACGTCAATAATTCGATGCAGCAGGAGATTAATTTTTATTTTACTGGAAATTAATTCAAAATCAAAGCTAACTAATTGTTTTAATATCTTATTTGTTTTGCCTCAGTTTAACAGATGGTAGTATCCATTGGTAACAGCAATTTACTTTAATAATATCGCCTTTCTCTGTCTTCAAATTTCAAGTCAATTTTTCTTGCAACCTAAGGTTAAGAATTTCTTTTGAGGTCTTGATGGGGTATGACCTCCCAATACTGCCCCCACATTTTTATAAAGTAATCTAGTGTAATATCAGTGGTTAGCATATGCTGCTCCAGTAATTCTCAAAGAACTTGATGAAAATTGAGGCAACAATACAATTTGTAGGAGTAAGAAGTCCTGACCATTCCATGCTCATACATTATCTTGTTAGAATGAGTCGCAAGCAAACTTTAAAAATAACCAAGGACAACAGTCTAAGTGACCTCAGAGTCTTAGAGGCAGCTGGTCATCATACTGGCAATTCGTAATAAGGGGAATACTATACCGCCTAAAACTAAAATACCGGATGTAAATCCAGTAAGTCGGTGATTTAGGCAACAGTTAAAGAACTTCACATTTTCTTAAAACTCCAATCAGATCATATTGGGGATGCAGGCAGAAGCTTGATTCAAATATAAAAACAATCTCGTACTATTGGCGTTTTACGTCCGTCGTTCAATGAACCATCGCAGACGCAAGCTTACGTGGTTTTGAAGCAAATGTCATTGTAGCATTGGATGCCTTGAAAACATCTCATTGCACTGCATATGATGTCGAATGGTATGTGCGGACATCGATTGATGTTCCCCATACCTTTTTTGTGATATGGCTCCAAATATAACAAAATAACATTTAGTAGCAATTATCCAAATATGCTTGTCATCATTTGCAAGTTGTGAAGAGGAGAGTACAATGTCACAGGTCAGGCAATTCCTCCTTCCTCCACCGATTACAGATCCCCATCACTGTTGCTTTTTTTGCTGTAAAAATAAGACATAAGCAATTTTTCAGACGAATAATCCGCATTCTCTAAAGACCACAACTTTTCCTCGGTTAAACTCAGATTCCTGCTTGTATCCTTCTTCTAGTGATATTGAAGCTGCTGACAGAAAATATTCACATCTAAAAGCAATTTCAGTAGTTCTAAACGGAATTCTGTTCTCCCTTGCAATAGTCTCTGGTAATGACGCTGTCATGTTATCCTGCCCCGAAAGGCTAATCCTTTTCATATTCCATCGTGATAAAGTAAAAGTAATAATTCTGTGTGGTTTGGATGGTTCTTTCATAGTGTTGTATTTTGAGTGAAACGCAGTGTATGTTAATCAGCAATACTATAATGCTAAATGTATTGTATATTTAATTCGGTTAATATTTTTTTTCTAAACATGAGACGCACATCTAAGTCAATTAAAATTTTTAAGGCTCAATATAGTAAACATATTTAAACATTTCAATAATTTAAATGAATCTATTTTACAATGATACATTTTTTTTTGTTTCATAAAGTAATACAACTCAATTTTAGAATGCAATGTAAGGTATTAAGTGAAGAAAATCTTAGTTGAATAATTCGCAATGGTCTCAGCTAATGGTGTAAGAAGAATTCCAAGCTCCGATATGTAGAAATATATTATAAGGTAAGCTAAAAATAGTAAAATATTTTAAGCTGTACCTAATTAAATGGTTAAGGACTGGTCGTCATTATTTCGTCTTTATCTAAGTCAAATGCACACATCTACATTTGTAGTTGGTTATATTTTTCCTTATTGAATATTGAAAATCAAAACATTAATACTCTTCTCAAGGGCATCTAAGAACGGAAAATAATACGGCAACTGAAAACAATACATAAAAATGATAAAACATAAAAAAAGTATACATCATAAATGGCGTACTTAAAATAAGAATTTCAAAATATAGAAACTAGGATTTAGATCTATGAATGATGTTTATTCCTAAAATTAATTTTAAAAATATTTTACACAAAGCTGTGGAAAACTCTTACATTAAAACCATGGCAAACTCTTTAGGTGATTGTTAGCATAATCAGTTCGCAGAAATAAATTCCCTGAAGATTTCGGACACAATTAAATATATAGTGAGTTCTAAGTGATATTTACTCTAATTTAAATAAATCAAAATATTTTGTTCAAAAAGAAGATAAACAAATTAATTTCTTCATTTGATCTAAATAAATTCTTCGTTATTAGCCTCTGAAAATTAACTAAAATGTACATTTATTGGATGTTAAAACATTTTATATAATAAAAATATTTAAATATCTTAAATCAATAAAAACAGAATTTTAGAATAAAATAATCATTATAGTATTGTATCGAAATAATTGAAAATATATAATATGGATCATTTTATTTTAATTCTAAATTCAAATACTCTTTAACTTTGAAACAAAAATTTTAAATGCTAAAATTTTGCTTAAAATATTATTTTTTTATTTTTTATATCAAAATTTATTATAATAGCATATCTGCATGGCAGAGCAGAATGATGATTACAATCTAATGTTAATTTGATCAGTGGAGAATCATTTAAAATCTTTTTGTTACTCTTTTGGAGTTCGCTAAAAAAAGAATAATCACATTTCCATTTCTTTCAGAAATTATATCAATTTATCATTTCCATTGCATGAGAGAATAAAGACAAAATCTAATTAAAAAAATATTTCCTTTTTTTTTTCTTTCTTTAATGTGTGGTAATCAAGATCTAGATTGTTCGATAAGTTGAATTCTTTTTTCAGGGGAAATATATCTTGGTTGAATCAATGAAGAATAATAAGAACTACATTTAGAAATGTATTACTAAACATTTATATTTTATTATTTTGAGCTTCAAGCAATGTACATTAAATTTTATTTCTTAATAGGGGAAGACGACAAGAAAATGTTTTTTTAATGTTCATGAATATGTGAGAAAAAATTATTTTCTAAAGAAATACTGTATGTGTTTAACGTAATGAATTATGCTCAGAACTCTTGAAAACCAGTAAAAAAGAAATGAAAATTCCTTCTAGAATTTTAATAATTGTAGGGATGTTCAGTTTGTAATTATTATACTTTTATTAAAAATATAGGATTCGTATTACCTGAAATTTAAAGAGAAAATTATAATTAAAAAACAAGTAAAGTTACAGGAAAAAAATTCCAACATTTGGCAATAATTTATTTGCGGTTATTTTTCGCTTATAAACCTAGAACTTATGCAAGACTGCAATAATACGACCATCAAGTTTATTGCAAGATTACAAGTTTCACTTCATTCCTTCAATTTTGAAATTATATATATGCTCTTTTGTAGAAGCATTAACACTAGTCTCTTATCAAGATAAGATAACAGTAATATTACAAGATGAGATAACAGTAACAATAACTCTAACAAGATGAGATAACAGTAACAATAATTCTAGCAAGATGAGATAACAGTAACAATTATGATTAAGAATTAGTAAATATTTTACTTGAGATATTATAATCTCAGTGTACAATGTTATACAAAGCACTATTAATGTATTTAGTTCATTTTATATTCTTTTAGGCTATAGGTATAAAACTCTCTATGATTTACTTGTTCCATTCAAAAACTGTTTATAGCAAGACACTTTTATAAGAATCTTCTAATCAATCATACCCTGTTTATTGTTATTAGAAATCTCTCAAAGAAAACCATTTATATGATTTCCTTTTTAGACCATGTACTTGGTATTTAACCAAAAACAAATACCTTATCAATCGTAAAAATGGATTCAATGAAAAAAAAAGGTATGCTCATTCATATGAATCATCAGATTGTTTTTATTTTAATTCAAAATTTATAAAGCGTCTTTAGTCGAATTGTTTTCATATAAATATTAAATTGTAATTGATGAGTACATGATCTAAAATTAAAGATACATAAAAATGATTATTTTAATTGACTTGCTGACTAATTGCAAATTAAGAGAAATGTCTTAGAAATTTGAGAAAGTAGTGATAAAAATTATATATCTAGATTTTGATCGAATATCTGAGAATGAAATACTCGTATAAAAAGAGAATTAGTTCTATATTTTATCTCTCTCTCTCCACACACACACACACACACACACACACACACACACACACACACATATCACATAGATCAATAACTCCTGAGACTAAACCAGATGGCCGTTACCAGAACCAGGTCTTTCTAGAGTCTACCAACTTTGCTTGAAACGTGTCAAAATTTTAAGTCGATCTGACCAGGAAAAAGGTTTTCAGTCGAAGTGAAAAGGTTTTTCCAAGTAGGTGCCAGCGATTGCTTTCTGATGAACAAAACAAGAACGAGTCGATGACTTCAGAAAGCTGTTATCGCTATTTACCATCAACAAAAAGATTCTGCGGAAAAATTTTTAAAACAAAACAAAAGCAAAACAAAAGATTTGGAAAAGCGTTGAACGACGTGCATCACCCTAAAAGGCGATAACAAAAGGTGTTATTTGATGAATAAAATTTTGCAAAAATGTTGTTTCTAATGTTAGACTCGGGAGTATATATATATATACATATATATATATCAGAATATGTGTGCTTATTTAATTAATTATTATATCTTAAATCTTAAGAAATATAGATTGCTTCTAATAGAATAATTTTTCTAGTTTTCGATTACATTATTTTAGGTTATTAAGTATCAAATAATACTTTTTACTTTTCTGTTTCAAACCTATTTTAATATACCAAAATAAATAATGTCAAAATGTGAAAGAGGAAAGCAGTTTTAAATTGATGTAGAAATAATGATACCCATTTGTCCCGAAATGTACTCATCAGAACATGACAAAGCAGTCCATTAATAAAGAATGCTTATTTTATGGATCATGGTAGAGGGAAAACGAGCTAGAATTGTCGACAAAATGAGCAATCTGCACTTTTAGAATGATACGAGGACTGCATTTCAATTCCGTTTCAGTATATTTGAAGCACCAAAAGGGGATCCAAAAGACCCATTCAACTATCTTGAAAGCGTCATAAAAGTTTTTCGGGTCGTGAAATTTATCTGAAAGAAAACTCTTGAGATCCTCGTTTCTATTTAGTATTAAGGATGATAAGTGTTTAAAATGTTGAGGTGTATAGTGTGAAATTTACAATAATGTTTACGACGTCTTATGACAGGATAAATGGCTATTTTAAAAATAAAACCCAAAGCTTTTGCGCGTTCTTCCATTCAAATATCTCTTTAAGTGTGAAGAGACACGATATAATTTAAATAAAAACTAGAATTTATCTAATATTTTATTCAAATTACAATTATACCATAAAAATTGATAAGCCGTTGTTAACCAAATTTGGTAAATTCAATTGGATATTCTAATATAGAGTTTTATTACATTCTTTTAAAACCTTGAAGTATACACACACACATATATATATACATATATAATGATAGGAAAATTCGGATACTTGTTTTTCAAATTAATAGTTTAATTATTTTCTGTCATTAAATGTTTATTTAAGTAAGTTAAATATTCCACGTATAAGTTAATGGAAAACTAAAAATTCTTAAATCCCATACAAACTTATTCATATTATATTAAATTAATTACTGAATTCTTATACTGTTAAATGAAAAATAGTATCAAAATGAAATATTACTATTGGGATAAAAATTAGAAGTATTATAAATGCAAGGGAAAAAGTATTGTTATGTTGTCTCTCCTATTAAAACAAATACAAATTGTTTCAGATAATAATCGAATTTCTTAGTGTAATTTAAATGTAACGCTTAATGTTATTTGGTAGTTTGTGCTTTATAGGGTTTAAGTATAAAATTATAATGAAAGATTCATATTGTTCCCTATAAGTAATGGTAATATCAATTGCAGAAATATTTTATTGTTGTTTTACATTATATATATTTTTTATTTTTGTATTCTGTCTTGATATACAAAATATTTAAGTAACTATAAGAACCCATCTAGTACCAAATATTCTTTTGATAAAACGAATAATTTTTTTGTATATTCTTAAAAATTTAGTTAAAGTATCATTAGTTATAACTGTAAGTAAGATTTTATAATGGGCCATTTTATTATATATTAAGCTGTTGCACATTTACAATAAATTTAAGATTTAAATGAATATTAATGTTGATTTATTCATAAATGATTAAATCTATAGCCAGAATTTTTGATTAATCTAAGCGCTATTGGTGTTTCCTAAGTGGATCACTCAAAGAACTGCACTTATTTCTGTTCTCTTGTGATGAGCATTTTTTTTTTCTCTTTGTGCTTACCGATTTCTATAAATACACTTAGCCTAGGTCTTCCATCAATCTGCATTATAGTAGTAGTATCTAACTTTACTCTTAATAGCTAAGCCTTTATATTTGCTCTAAAAGAAACCGGATTAGCTTTCTCCCTTATTGGAGATAAGATTTCTTGAGAATAGATATTTCGTTTGCTGAAGTATTAAGTAAAATAAAGAAATGTATTAGAATATATACTGAAATAACTTTTTAAACATTCAGTACAAAATAATTTCTTGAAAACTTTTAATCATACATTTAAAATAAAATACAATATAAATTTAATTTTATTATTCCGATAGGTTTTGTGTAAAGTAAGTTCCTTAATAAGCTGTCAATGCATACATTAAGTTATATAATATTATGTTTTGTCTTTGTTTCAATGAAATATCTATAACTTTGGTTTTTTCTCTTAAAAGTTTTTTTGAACACATTTCCTTTTTAATTTAAAAATACATAATTATGTTATGTTAAAAAAAAATTAATCATGTAATTTTGCGATACCTAAAAAAGTTTGTGTTAAAAATTATTTTGCAGTACGTGTATTTGATTATTATTTGACGGATATCAGAATCTGCCTAGAACAATTTATTTTCTACAATTGCTATCAAAAGCTTATTGATCGAAGAAGTGATATTTAAAAATTTAAAAGTATCATACAAGTTTTATAATGCACAATATTTACAATAATTTCTTAGGGTTCTGTAAAAAATATGACACAAATTTTTTATATCAGATCTTCTTGATATCATATAAATTAAAGGTAGTCATACAGTTTTGTATATAATTTAGTACATAAAAATATAAATGGAACATTTCTCTTCTTAACCTTAGTTCAAAATAGATAGTAAACATTTCTTACTAAGAAATGCCTCTAGTGTAATTTTTTTACTTAAATATTATATTTTCTTTACAAAATATATTTTACTCTTAATCTAAAATTATAATATTGATGTATCCATTTCACATATGTTCTTATTTAATTATTACACATTTTCCGAATTGATTTCATTTATTAAAAATTAATACATGAAGTCAATGAACGAATAATCAACACGCCTATGATTTAGTTAAAGTTATAATACTTAATGTAAAAGATTTCTATTTTTTTGCTTTTTTCGGTTTCCAAAGTAGTATTTATCATTTTGTTTCTATTTCGTCTGTTATATGTGTAAAAAAGGCGTTTTTTAAACACTTCTAGAACAAAATGTAGGAAAATAATTTTTATAACTAAAAACTTTAAGCCAATTCACACAAGTTACTTATAATTTAAGGAATATAAGTCTTATCTACCTTTATGATAAATACTTAGTTCATGATTTTGTATACTGCTTTATTACGCGTGTATTTTGAATATCCTCTTGTTTAATAATATCAACATTTTTTTTTTATTTTGAAGATTAATGTCTTATATATTTTATATTATTTTCCTCAATTCTGTACTCAAAATCACCATCTTTACAGAACAAATCTCTATTCAAATAAAGGACATATTTTAAAATTAGAAATAATTTTTTAGTCTTTATGCTTTTCACTTTTTAAATTAATATACAAAAATAAAGTATATTTGTTACATATATTTATCGAATTATATCTTACTAATGAAAGATTCTAAAAGAAAGCAGAAGGGATTGTAAAATACAAGTTCTAAGAAAGTATATTTATAACATAACATTTAGAAAACTTGTTAAATTCTTAAAATTCAAGAAGATAGGTGTTTTATAAGCATGTAGGTTTTCCTAGACAACATAATATTCCTCTATTTGGCCATTTATTGTGATATTATTTTACAGATATAAGAAACTTGGTATAAATTTACAGAAATACTTTCATTAAACTCAACATTCTTAAAATCAATAAATGTGCATTTAAAACAGAATTATATGTTATCTCTTCATACATGAATATGTAATGAATACTACTCAATTATATATAGGAGTATAAAGAGATTAAATGCAAAGGTATAATGAATGTAGTATAATCTGAAAATATTTAAAACGGAAATGTCTAATAGACGGTATTAGTCTGGTCAATATTTATCTACTAATGTATTTACTTTCTCCCCTTTATTACGAAATTAATATTTATTTTTCTTTTATAAAGAAATCCTTTTATTTAATTAAACTGAATTTTAAGCTGATTACAATCTTTTATCAATAATGTTACTTTGAAAGAAAGGAAAATATTAAAAAATGTTTAAAATGTGTAAGTTTAAGATTAATTAAGAGATATTACTCTCAACAAGGCAAGATTACGGTAGATTACGAATGAGTTACTCTTTTTTCTTAATACAAAACTGAAATCATTCAAAAGGGGAAAAATTGACATTAACTGAAAATTAATTTAGAATTTTTTTGGGTTGGGTGGGAAAGGGGGGGGTAAAAGTTGCATTAAATTGTGGATCAACATTCTAAAGCTAATAAAATATATGCTTAGTTTTGTTCAGTTTTTTTTATTTTTCATTATCATTAATCTTCTAAAAATGCTTTCTTTATTTAGTTTTTAAAATTTATTTTTTTTAGTTTATTACATATTTATTTTTTTATGTTTTTGTAGACCTGCTTTAAGATTAGAGTAAACTTTTTTTTTATTTTCTTAAGAAGTACCTTGAAACTCTTATTGATCGTAATCAAATTTATTCTTGAAAAGACTAGCCATTGCACAGAAATAAATGAAAATAAATCTGAAACTTTGGCATTGAAAATATATTAAGGTTAAATGGAAAGCTACATAACTAAAAAATAATTCATTAATGTATTTTTATACTCCCGTGTCATTAATCAATTTTAACTGTAATAATATTAAATAAGAAGGATAGGAAATTTTTTTTAAATGCTATAGACGATTATTTGAATTTATAACTTATTCCTCATTTTAAAGCTTTTACCATCATTTGTCTACTTTACTACTAAATTATTATTTTTAAAAAATACAATTTCTTAACCTTACTTTGAAGAGTAAACTAAATGAATTTACTGAAACTTCAATTATCTTGATTAATGGTAGATAAAAATCCATTCTTAAAGCTTCCATCAATTGTTCGATTGACTAATAAATTATTTTTCTAAAAAATTAAATTTTTAAATAATTGCTTATCTACTCTTAGAATTATAGACTCAACGATTTTAAGGAAAATATAATTTGTAAAAAAGTGTTTTAGTTCTACAATTTTAAGCAATTTACATTTTTTTTTTTAATTTTACTTTCCCAGTCTTATCTTCATATTTGAAAGAAGCAGTTATCCTTTTAGTTTCTATAAAACCAGTAAGTTTACAGTAAACATTTCACCATATTTGAGGAAATTTTATGGAAGATCCTTCTGGTTCATGACGTTCTAAACAGCCTCATGGCCATTAAGGTCACCACTTCTCCTGCAGAACTGCGTGTTCAAGTCCTTAATCAAGACATACAGCACAAAATGATGGGAGTTTTGGCATGTTTTATTGTAATTGAGTGTTAGAATTCTCCCATAATATAGTCCGTAAATATGTACTGTAAAGTAATCTACATTGAGTACTCTACTGAAGCTCAAAATTCACAACTCCTTGGGCAGTATTCCTCGTGTTTCTCTAGAATAATGTTTATTCCAGATATACATTTTAAATACATACATCAAAAGTATTTCCCCCTTTTATCTTACCATCTTCTGCGAATAACCATACTTTTTCATCTACCACTATCATTTCGTTACTTTTAGCAGTATTTATTGATTTAGTTAGGTATTAAATTAAACATTAATCATTATTTTTAATTATTTCCTTAAAAAATGTATACTTAAGTTTGCTAATTTAACTTACACTTAATGCAGCATCATTTAACAAAAATATTTTCTTTTAATGTTCACTAAAGAGAATTTTTCTCCTAATATATATATATATATATATATACTAGCTGATACCCGCCCGCTCCGCTGGGCAGACGATAATATTATATTTTGGAACCTATACGTAAAATATCAAGAAAAGTTTCAATTTTTAAACGATAATTATAATCTGAATTTAAAATTTTAAGAACTCGATTGTCTGTAATAATGCTTATTCAAGACTTTCAAATATATGAGAAAAGTATTTAATTGTTAATAGTTTATCAATGAAAATGTAGTTTAGTAAGTAAATCTGTTGTTGAACAGAATTCCGCATCATCCTTGAGGTACTGTGTAGTGCGATGCATTATTCCCATTATTCTACATGGCGGGACCATGTAAATATTGACAACATAAAAATAAAAATACATTTTTATATATATTTTATTATTTTTTAAACCTATTGAATCAATTTTTTTTTTGTGTATTACATTTCTATTATCTTTATTTTGTATGCAGGGCAATTTTTGAGAATGACAACTACATTTTTATTTTTTATTACATCAATTTATTTATCTTAATTATTACATTCATTATTATTTTATCTTATTCTAATTTTAGAAATAGTTAAATATAAGAAAAATATGAAATAATATGCCTACATTTCCAAAACTTCTCTGTATACAACATTCTTCGTTCATTTTTCTGGTTGAAGGATGATTAGATTTTCACATGAACTAATTATTGAACATGCCATATAAAATTGACCATGTGAAAAGCAGTCACTTTGTAAATCTACACCAGCTAAATTTAAACTCTGCCCTTGTGCTTTATTGATAGTCATCGCAAAACAAACTCTAACTGGAAACTGCAAACGCTTAAATTCAAAATGATAATCTGATGGAATTAGTGGTATTCTTGGAATGAATACTTTTTCACCCTCATACTTTCCTGTAAAAATAGTCGTTTCTATTACGTTTTTTCACTTTGAGTCTGGTGCTGTTACATAGTTTAGGAGGATTTAAATTACGCAACAACGTTATTGGTGCACCAATCTTTAGATAAAGAATATGAGGCGGTATGCCTGGTGGATGTAGCATTTAAACCGATCCCAGTTGTTAAACACGTGAGAAACAATAATATTTCTAATTTTATACGCCCTCCATATGTCACCGAACAGCAGCAAAGACAGAGAAGAAAATAACATGCTCCAATGCCAAGAATTTTAAAAACTTTAAAAGGAGTAGGTATTCCATCTATCCAAATATATTCAACATTCATTATTAAGAACTATAACTGAAAAGTAAATATGAAATATCAATTTGTATTAACCTACAATGAAATACTTTTCAAGTTAAAAAATATAACCGAAATTAATTTTTTAAAATTAAGTTATTTAAAAATTCAACAAAAAATACTAACAAAAAAATAAAATATAATAAAAGTTTTTAGCAAAAAGTCACCCATATTACGTTAATCTTATTGCAAAGGGATAACTCTTACGCTAGCAGCATATCTGGAACTGCAATTGAATAGACAGAATAGCTCTTAAAAAATCATAGCATTAAAATAATTATGTATTCTGAAAACGATAAAATATCCAGCCATTTTAAAAATCAAAAACGTTTATTTCCTAGAAACCAAAAACTAAAAATTGCCAAAATACAGAAACAAAACTTTTACATAATATTTACATTAGGTTACTGTTAATGCATACATCAAAATAAATATTTTGACAGCTAGAATAACAAACCTTTATTATTCATTTGTTAAAAGCCAACTTCAATAACTTAGTAAGATAGCGTTTAGATTTACAAATGTAATTTATCAATCATTATTAATAATAAAATACTTTTCTCATAAATTTGAAACATACGTCTAGGTTCCACAACAATAAAAAATTATCGTTTGCTCAGCAAAACGGACAGAAATCAGCTGGGGTTACCATAGTATAGCTATTTAAAAATCACAATGCAAGGTCATTGAAATGCTTCGACTTGGCGGTGGAAGATATTTGGTGATAAATCTCTAAATGTAGGAATTTCGGGGCTCAACATTTACATTACATATGATAAACCTACAATGTATCCTATTCAGCGGATTGTCTTGGGTGCACGCTACTCCGTAAGAAGTTGAAATTTTAGTATTTTTCAAAATCCCGCTCTTGCTAATCCACCATCAGCGCCTCAATATTAAATTATTTCCATTTCGCACGCGCAAATCCCGCCAAGTAAACTTAATTGGTAGCAATGCACAGAATACATATAAAAAAAATATATGACCGTTTGGCGTCGGTCATGTCATTTTTGGCGATAAAGTCGCCAAAAATGACATAATTTATGGATAAGAAAAGATTAACGGATAAAAATCACATTTCGAATAAGAATTCCGTAAAATCCGTTCTTAGTGAGCGTCTACATCGCAAAATGAGTAACTGTACCAAATTTCAAGTCAATCGGTTGTATAGTTTTAGAGATATCGTGATGAGTCAGTCAGTGGTATTTCGCTTATATATATATATATATATATATATATATATATATATATAGAGAGAGAGAGAGAGAGAGAGAGAGAGATAAATCATATGATGCATACATCTGGAATAAGAAATGGTTGATATTTCAGCCAATTTATATATATATATATATACTACATAGGATTCATGCATTCATGCAATACATAACATTAAAATATTGGTAGCTTCCACAAAACAATTTTTTCGCATATTTAAATTAGGTCCTCGCCATGCATTCGAATATAAATTAACACTTACGTCACTTGTAATTACGCGATACATTTATTGATTTTTAATCACGAATTATATTGTAATCTTTCCCAATATGATTATTTAAATTATTCTTAATGTTACAAATACCGTGGTTATTATAGAAACTGATGGATAACCCTAAAATTCACACCTTGCTACCCAGAAGAAAAATTTAATACATCCGTTATATGTTCCTTAAACAAAAATAAAAAAAATTAAGTTTATGAATTCAGTATAAAAATACATGATGGTTTAACAGCCCATATGCTTCGTGTTCAACAAATTTCATCTGCTTTGAAGAATTATAGATTCCATATTATTGTCAATTTTGTCCTGCAATAATTTATTTATATTTTATTCAGTTATGTTTTTCAAAGCAAAGGTAAAATTTTTTTATAATAAAGCTCACTTTCCATAAATCATTTCCTATATTTCATTTTATTAGTAGCTTGCAAATTTTTATTAATAACAGTTGCAATTCAGAATTTCATGATCTTTTCTTAAATACCTCTTATTATATTTCGTGTATGTAAGCCATACATGCATTTTTGCAGACTTAAGAAGTTTGCACAAATAATTTAACTTTTTCTTCATTATTATTAATATGATGTTAATTCGACAGATAACTTCTCAATAATTAGTAATGGGATAATAATTATTTAAGTTATCAGATAAAAACATTAATTCTGTACTTTTACGATATGTGATAAAGAACAGTAAGAAATCGATGAAATTTTGACCATTTTGTTCGTATGTTTACAATTTAGTAATTCTAATTATTTTACTTTTAAATTAATAATACTACATGAAAAATGCTACTTAAGTTATACCTATTATTTTCTTGAATTTATATTATTAGTATGTTCAGATTAATTCAATATTAACACTTAGCAGTTAGGAAGCAAATTTCCATTACATTCTTATACATTTTATACAAAACGCATATATATTTTAAAACAGGAAATGATGAGCATGAGGAAAAATTTAATAATATTGATCTATATATCTTAATACTGTCTTAATAATCAATAAAAAACATTCTAGAAAATCGAAAACAGATCAGTATCATGCAGTTGGTGAATCACATGTCGAAAACATGTTGAATGTCTTTGACATGTGTATGCAATTGAAGAATACATATGAATTAACACACAAACACGCAGTGGAAGAATACATATGAATTAACACACAAACACGCAGTGGAAGAATACATATGACATGTCCATGCAATTGAAGAATGCACATTTCGAAAAAGAAGACAGTCAAATGGAGGATCAAATAGCCAAGAAGAAGCTATCGCTCAGTAAGAAAACTTCCTACCAAAACATTTTTGCTACCCTCTTTAAAGTAAATAGGACCACAAAACATAAACTAAGAAAGTGGTCCTTTAAAAATTTTATGTATACAGAGTTAATAAGGATTTAGCAGTGAAAATTATAATTATTAAAATATAGTATATTTAGGAGTTAACGAGTGATAGTGAAGAGGGGAAGTCAAATTTAGACTCTAGGAGCTTCAGTGATATGGAACTATAACCATGTGACATTTTTAAATGTCATATAAAATTCTAAGGCTGTAGTATTTCGTAGGTGAATCACCGGATGTAAATTTGTGTACAGAAAGAAATTGTGCAGTTTGGTAAAAATGTTCCCTTAACCTATAGTTTTATATAGCTGACTTCGAAGAGATGACAAAAAAATCAGAATTATTTGTTTGATCAAAAGACAATGTATAAAAATTAAGCACTCAAAATGAAAATTACATTTTTCTTCAAAACGTAACTTTAATTAGAATGTAACTTATGTATTTCTCCCTCTCTATGAATACATATATATATATATACATGTATATAAAGCACATTTGTAAGCATAAATTATTGAAAAGGAGCAATTAATGATCTAAACATACACACACACACACATATATATATATATATATATATGTGTGTATGTGTGTGTGTGCATGTGTATGTTTAGATAATTAATTGCTTCTTTAACTTGCAATCACACACACACACACATACACACACACACACATACACACATACACACACACACATATATATATATGTGTGTGTGTGTGTGTGATTGCAAGTTGTTTGCCAACTTTTAGTAACGTTTTTCATAAATTCTACTGTTTTTATAAGTATATAAATTAAAGAGTACTTTTTAACATTGCATTCTTCTCATTGAAAAAATTATAATTTAAAAATTTTAATTTAATGAAAATTTCAAATTTTATGGTTCACATGTTCTCCTTAATTCTTACTCAACCACTGAGCGATATCTAAAATGTTTATATATTTATTAAAATTTTAAGTACACTGTACAGAAAATAACCTCATTTTATAATATGGAAAGCCACAGTATAATAGATTCAGTAGATTGAAGAATACAGTACAACAGTCGTATAAAATCGCATTACAAACATTTTACTCTATGTCATGGCACGTTTCTTACCAACTTATTATAAATTTTGAGGTTTTATTTTCTTAAATTCTCTTAATTAATACCTTTATAGAATAAACAAAGCGTTTTGATTTTAAGAACATTAAAATTAAAGTTAAACTGAAACATTCGAAGCATTTTAAGATCTCAATTATATTAAAATCTTACATGCGATCTCATCAATTTTTATAATTTTTATTTAGTTATAGCTTTCTTTCACATTTGAAGTGAAAAAGAATTTCAAATCTATTTTATTATTCGTAGTTTTCGTCTTGTCAATTCCTGTCAAAAATATCTCGAAGTATGAAGCCGATTTATAACTAAAATTCAACCCTTCTACAATAAACAAAGAAAAATAAAGGGACACATTTATCTTTCTCTTATTCTACTGAGAAATATGACAGAGTCTTTAATGTAAAATGACAGTTTTCAGTTCTAAATGTTTTATAAAATGACAAGGATTGCATAAAGAAAAATTAAAATCTATTGGAAAAAATAATCGCTAAGAGAAAGAGTCTTTAACGTACTGGATGATGAAAAGGGAAGACTCTGAAAGAAGATCCGTAGAAGAATAGTACTCTTTTCGTTCCATTTATCAAAAAATACGAAACAATAATGGATAAATATAACAAGAGCCGTTTCCTGCCAAGTCGTTATAGCTATGAGCTTACAACATTCGCTGGCACAGACGAGTCGCGTGTTCGAGTCATGTTACCACTAAAGACCCGTTGTGTAAAGGGACTGAAAATCAATAAATATGACGGGGCTTAAATTCTTCACGAGGTGTTGTAGGACAGTTTGGTTAGGGAGGGTTAGCTTGAGTGTCCTTCTAATTACTTGATCTAGGTTCAAAATTACAAGGTTGATCGTCAGTAGTCCTCAAACTACTTCTAAGTGCAATGTTGACAAACACTCAAACAATGTGTTTAGAGTATTCTTTTGGCTTTAAAAAATATTTTTTAAGGATAACTTTCTTCCACATCATTAAATACTTTAGTTGTTTTTAAATTTTTATATACAGAATGTAATTTTTTATATAGAAAGTAAGATACGAAAGGAGAAAATAATATGCTCAGATGTCGTCTTCATTACTTGACAGTAGTTATAAATTATATGATCTGTTTCAAATAGCTTTTGTGTTGCTTTAATTATGATTTTAATAAACAATCTCTTACACTCATCCGTATTTCCCTTTTTTTATTTTAAAAATTTGAAATCCGAATGTCGTAGAAATTGATCACCTAAATGTTTTAAGAAGGTGAATGATTAGTATTAATACGTAATCTCAAATAGTTATTAATATATATATATATATATATATATATATATATATATACTAGTCCTCCAAATCTTCCTTCCTTTGAGGACATCTTATTATATCAATATACAGCACCAAATTTCATTCATTTTCTTTTCGTGTTAATTATTTCTTCAAGAACTTTTATCGGAGCTAAATAAATAGCCATAATATATTCCTGGGAACAGTAAATGAAGTCAATAGAAATAATTCAGGTACATGCTACTTAAATTAAAATTGCATTTACGCTGTCATGGTACCTTATGGGCATTCTTAAATAGACATTTGTAATAAAACTTATATAAGCCATACCTAAACACATATAAAATAAGTATTTAAGAAAGCATTTAATTTTGAAACAAATAATTATTTTAAATGTAAATGTTTTTAAAGTATTTTAACATTGTAAGATTCCTAATACTTCTAGAAATTTTTATATTTTTAAATAATTTTTTTTTTAATTTTTCAAAAGTGTATCAAACAATTCTGTGCATAGTTGTAATACCACTAGAGTTAATTATAATTAAACAAAAGTATTCTATCAGACATCACGAAAAATTGTAAAAAATAATTGTAGCGAATCTTATGGATATTTCAAAAAACAACTATTTATCTAAATCCTTATTTCATGTGCAGAATTATCAAAAAAATTACCCAAAATTAACAAGAAAAAAATGTCAATAAATGATTTTTAATTACAAGTATGACTTAGTATTTTAAATACATGACATTCATGAAAAGTTTAAATATATGGAAAAGTAGTTAAGAATCATAAAGGTCACTGAAATAATTTTGCATATGATTAGATAAAGTTTAATTAACTCGAGAAACAAGATTTATGGAATTTCGTGAGCATATTTTGAAAAGTCATGCAGCTAAAATAAAGTAATAAAATATTTTCAACAATTCGATGATTTTTGGTTTCTATGTCTCTTAATTTATAAAAATATTGTAACAAGAATTATAAGCCCTTTGTAGATAAAATAAGTTTACAAAATTCTGAGTTTCAATTTCAAATTATAAAGTCCAATTATTTTGGGTTAAGGCACAGTAATATAAGTAAACCAACTTTTTTCGTATAAGATTACCCAACAAATTTAAAGAAATTCTTTCACGAAAGAAAAGATAATTAATTTTGTCTTTTTTTATGCAAATTTATTTGATTGGTTGAAATTGTATCCATATTTATCATTAAAAACATCTAAGTAAACTTAATGAAAGTTTGAATCTAACAACTGAAACGTATAGAAATATAATTGTAAAAGGTAATTAAATAAAGTTTCTCATTTATTCTTTACTCTAGAATTATCATGTCAGCATCTCCTTAAAGGATAATATATGTAAATAAGCTCTGTCACCTTATAAAAATAAAATGAAAAGCTATGAATTATGAAATTAAATCAGAATTAGTAGTCCGTAAAATTTAAGTTACTTCTAGATAGGTAATAAATATTAATTAGAGTCGCAGATTGAACTACGCTTGGAAAAGTAAATTAGCATACGAATAACGGAACTGTATTATTAAACTGTTTTAGAGAGAAGTTTGCAAATGGAATGCATAATATTTAGAAAATTCCTTCGAGGAATGAAATTTCTTCAATTGCGAAATTTACAAAAGGTTTTGAAATAATCTACTCTAGTTTTTGGATATTTTCACATTAATTTCTCACTAAAGTTATAATTCAAAACTTTTTTTTATTTCTTGAATTTGTTTCTATGTTTTTCATTCAAAATATCCAAGTAAACTTATCGGAGTTTCGCATAAATTTTAGAAATTAAAACGTAAAGGAAAATTAAAGATGAATATTTTGAATTTATTTTTCTTAATCTTGATATATCAAGATATCAACATCATAAATCTAACTTAGCTGTTCATAGATGTAAACATAAAAACATATTAAATATATCTTTCAATTATTATTCAATTTTGAATTATCTCTCCATAAAAATCGTCAATAATAACATGTAAATTAGCTCTGTCAGGATATGCTATAAAATGAAAAGCTACAAACTGCTAATTTGAACATGAATTAAATTTTTTTTTTAAGGGGGTCACTTCACGCAAGTCGGTCAAAAAATCGATTTTTCAATTTTTTTTGAAAAAGAAACTACAAATCTTTCTGCGTCAAATGCAATTTAAATTTTTGTTCTAAGTAAATTAGAAGTATTTTAAATATTTTTTTAAAAAGTTGTTTACATGTGTCAAGACCCAAAACAGCTGATTGACACACCCACTTTTAAACCAAAACATATTATACATGCTTCTTTCCAGCCTTATCAAATTATTTTAAATTCATGAAAACAATTTTCGTCGATCAGAAACTTGTTGAGGAAAGAATTGAAGTGAATAGTAATAGCAGTTTGTTTACATTTCAACGTTTGTTATCGAATGTAACGTGCTATTTTAGACTCGCTTAATGTAGACAAATTGTTCTTTTCGAAAACTTTTTTCATTTATATTTTTCATTATGTCTCGGTTTAATGCTCAAACATTTAAGAAATAGAAATTTGAGAGAGATGTTTTTTTATTAAATAAAAGTTCTTTTGAAGATATATAAGCTTCATATAAATAAAATGTTTATAAATATGGTAAGTATGCTGGTATGGTAAGTATCAACGTTAAGTAAGTATGCTGTTGAGTATGAAGCTTTTTGTAAACTGTTCTGATAAATTGAAGGAAATAATTGACATATCTCTGTTTTCTTATTGCTTAAAATTATGTATGTTATGCATAAAATGTAAAAAACATGGTATCCATATTAATCTTGGTCGTCAAATCCAAGGTTTGGCTCCAGAACTATTTATATGTTGTGACAGTTGTGGTTTCGAACAACCAGTTCTGAATATTAGAGTCACTCAGAGTGTAACTAATAAAGGATATACTAATGTGCATGAAGTTAATACAAAACTTTCATATGCTATGAGATCAATTGGGAAAGGGTATGCTGCTGCGAAATGGTTTTGCGGAGTGATGAATTTACCTCCCATTACTAAGCGCTTTTATGAGTTATCACACTTATTAAATGATGCGATAGAGGAAGTCACAAAAGCTTCTATGGCAATAGCTGCTAACAAAATATTTAAAAATGATGGAAGTCCAAATGTACCTGGGGCTACTGATGGCACCTGGCAAAAGGAGGGCTTGTTTCACTAAATGGTGTCGTGACAACAGTTAGTGTCGAAACTGGAAATATTGTTGATGTCAAAGTATTTTCCAGATATTCGTGCAATTTGAGGAATGGAAA
Source organism: Nephila pilipes (assembly GCA_019974015.1). Lineage (NCBI taxonomy): Eukaryota > Metazoa > Arthropoda > Arachnida > Araneae > Nephilidae > Nephila > Nephila pilipes. Next base: position 77,132 of record BMAW01120795.1, on the reverse strand, counting down.
TGCACACAGAGAGAAGTATTTTGCAAATTACTTTGGAAATAGAGGAGAACTGGAAGTTGAAGGGGCACTCTAGATCTTCAATCACTCAGAGTCATTGCACAAGCTGCAATATACTCAGTATTTCAGTCTTTGCCCCACTGGTGACGACAAGTGGTGTGCATATAATAGGTCCATAATTAAAGGAAAACAATACAAACACAAACATAACTTACCTGATGTTATTATAAATTGTATTAAACAATAGTTAGAGATTTTTCAAGTCCTGAACTACTTTCTAGATGCCTACATGGCAAAATTCAAAATTTAAATATCATCATCTGGTACATAATCCCAATAAATATATATGGAATTATGAACTTTAAAAACTGGAAAGTATGAAACAATATCTCTATTTAATCAAGGATTCATTACAAAATTAAAAGTTTTAAGTTTATTAAATGTTCAACCTGGATTTTATACATGTCGAGCATTACAAGAAGCAGATCATGTTCACATAAAGAAAGCAAAAAAGGCAGTTTTGCAAAGAACCAATAAAGCTAGAATTAAAAACAGACTATTAAAATGTAGACAATAAGATGATCTAGCAGATGACCTAAGCAATTCAAGCTTTGGTATTGATACCTATTAGTGAATGGTAAGTTTGTACTTTAAATTGCATTATCTCAAAACTGTAAATTTCAACACAAAAGGAACATTTTTAAAAACCTACTCATCTTATAGCTTTGAAATTTGGTGCATGTATTACTAGTACATAAAGAAATATTTTAATGAGAGCTTTTGTCAAAAAAAGTTTTCAAAAAAATTTTAGAGGTTGAAATGTACACAAATTTTCTTTGTTTTTTAACTTTTCACATGTAAAAACACATAATAATTTTTTAAAAAAAAACAAATCAAAATTTCAAAAAAAGCTCTCATTAAAATAATAACAACTATTCAATAAATGAACACAAAAAAATTGGTAACTCTACAACCAGTCAATTGCTTAAAAATGTTCCTTAAATTTGGTCATTTTTAACATTACAGAGATAGGGAAAAGGCTGCGTGAAGTGACCCCCTGAATTAAATTTCTTCTTGAAGGATAATAAATATTAATCAGTGTCGCTGATGAAACAGTGTTTTGAATCAAATTAATTTTAGAATAGTATAACTGTATGTAAGAATAGTTTAATGATATATTTGAAATGAATTGTATAATATGTAATAAATTGCACTACATAATAAAACTTCTTAAATTATGAACGATCTAAAATATTCTAAATAAAATACTGATGCATTATGTAAATTGTTTTCTATACTATTTTTTTTATTCATTTGTAAAACTTTACAGCAAATCTGAAATTTATAAAATTTAAAATTGAAGTAGAATGATTCGCGTTGGATAAATCATATATTCGAAATTTTATGTAACATTGAGTCAATTGGCCTAGTAAAAATGAATCACGCACAAAAAGGAGCAGAATGTCTTCACATTGCTCGGTATAGAAGTTTGTCTCTCCCGAAGAGTGCATACGAGTAAATTAATTATGCCAAGAAAAGACTCGGATGGCAACCAATAGATCACTGTGATGGTTAAGAGAGAATCCTTACACAAATAAATGTACTTTTCTTAAAATCTTTAACCTGAACGTTATTAGAAAAAAATTATATACGTTGATAATGAAATTGAAATTAAACACATCACATTTTGTATAACAGTATAATTTACATGAAAACAATAAATTGATAAAAAATTGAAAAATGAGAGGGGAAATCAAAGTTTCATGATTCATTTTAAATATTTTAAAAATAAAGTGTGATTAAAAAATTTCATATTAATGTAAATAAACATGTCTTCAGAAAGAAAAGCACTTAGTCCTATATATATATTGTAACGAATTTCACTGTTGGGTTCAGGGATTGAATAGACTTTAATCAGGACAGCGATAAAACAGTTCTTTATTATCAGCCCAATCAAGAATACAATGTTCAGAAAGGCATAAGTACAGCCGAAGTCACAGTAATACAACACAACAGTAACACAACGCAATGTTCTGATACAGCGGGGAATAAATCAAATTCAAAGCCGTAGGCTTTCGTACTCTCTTCGGCATAAATCACAACGGAATTACCCGTAAAGTAGCAGAGGCTCCGGGCGCGTATGAGCTTCAAGAAATCTGAACAACAACTCTATGTTGCCTATCAGTAAGCCTTATACAGACACGGCGAAAGTGGTAGAACATTCCAGAAAGTAGGAGAACCGGAACCGAAAATCGTCAAATATCGCCAAATTTGGCGACAGATTTGGCGACAAAATAAGTTGCCAAAACTGTCTCCAACTAAACGATATCTCGCCTAGTTGGCGAGATACCCAAAGAGCCCCATGTTATTTACAAGGTCTCATAGCAATTGATCTAATTCACATGTTTACATGCAATAAACGTTAATCCTGCACTATTTTTCAAGCAGAATAGTAATTTTGACATAATTTAACATTATAAACACATTTTAAATACTAAAATCGTAACAACAATATATATATATATATATATATATATATATACAGATATACCAGTTTTTTATAAATAGAAATGTACATATTTTGATAGTATGTAGAATCTTTTTGTAAGTTTTGTGAGTCTTATAGATTTTTTTCAAAAGTGGAAAATTTTCAAAGAGGACAAATTGTATTAGGTCGTCTAGCTAGTGCATGTGTGATCGAAACATTCCAAATTTTAGGCGTTTCTAGAGGTACGGTATCTTAAGTTATGATAGCATACTCACAGCGTGGCAAGGCAAGCTCGGCGAAGCAAAATAGTAGACGGAAAGAAAAGCTCAGTGAAAGAGACGGATGGGTATTGAAGCGGATTCTAATGTCTAAGAAACGAACAGCTGTAGAAAAAGTGACCGCAGAACTCAATAAGCATCAGGATTCACCAGTGTCAATGATTAAAGTGAGAAGGCACCTTCATAAACAGAACATTTATGGCGGAGCAGCTATTCCCAAGCCATTTGTCATATATGTTGATGCCAAACCTCTACATGGGTGTCACACTCACTAAATTTGATCAATTGATAAACGGAAGAATGTAATATGGTTTGAATATTCGTCTTTCCCACTTTTCCCTACTACAGGACGGGTGCATGTTTGGAGGACACTTGCCCAAGCTAATGACCGTGATTGTTTCCTTCCAATTGTCAAGCTTGGAAGTGGATCTGTCATGATATGGGCAACTGTGTCGTGGTATTCCACTAGACCAATCGTGCCCCTGAAAGAAAGGATCACTAAGGAGAAGTATAGAGAAATTGATGATAATACATCTATTCATGCAGTGGGAATGTCCAATCTTGGTTTTATGAACACGAGGATGAATTTAAACATCTACCTTGGCCCTCACAGTCACCTGACATTAATATAATTGAACCATTAGGGTCTATTTAAGAGCGTTGAATACGGAATCGATATCCTTTACCGGCATTTCTGCCAGAACTTTCACAATATCTCCATGAAGAATGGTACAATATTCCTCAAAACACTATTCAGCACATGTAGAAATCGATTCACAGACGAATCAAAGTTGTATTACATATCAAAGGTGGTACTACAACATATTAATAAAATGATAATACATGAGTTGAATAATGGTAATTATTATCCAGTTCAGTGAAGAGTTAGACTTGAGATAATATGTAAGAAATTTAAAACCTTAAATATGAATGTCTTATTAGTGACACGATATTTTCATACGCTCTAGTAAAAGTCGTATTTTATTTTTTTAAATTCAGGTTTAGTTACTCAAGCCTTATATATTTTTAATTGATATCTATCAAAAATTATTCACTTGGTGTGCATTAATTATTTATGTTTACTTTATTTTTTTTATGTTGAAGTATATTTTGTTCAAGACTCAAAGAACGATTTAAATTTTGATTCATGTTTGAGTTGAAAATTAAAATGAAACAGAAAAAGTTTTCAAAGATTCAATGAAGAAATTTTCTGTTTAAAACAGTTAAAATTGTATTTCAATGCTGAATAAAGCATTCAGCAAATTAGTTTTAAAATATAAATGAGTTATATATTTCATTGTTTACATTTAATGTTCTCTAAATCCATTAACAATAGTTTTTTTTAATTTAATATATTTGAAGCCCCTCAATTCATTTTATCAAAAAAAAAAAAAAAAAAACCAAAAAGATATTTTATGGATTATTTTTGTTCCAAAGAATTTGAATGATCTTACAGGAATTAGAATTCATTCTAGTTTTTTCACAAATAATTTTCTAATCGTATGTTGCTTAACCACAAACACGAAATCTTAATATAAGAAGAAAGTTTTATGTTAAACATTACTAAAGTGTTTCAATTAAAAATATACTCATGACACATTCAAGAAATCGGCACAAAGTTATTTGTTTCATAGTTCATGAGAAAATAATTAAATGGATTTTAATTTTGTCCTTCTTGCAAGTCATAATAAAACGAGTATATAATTTTCTTTCTAAAAAGAAATGTTAAACTTAATATGTATTGAAATATGCAGCAAATGAACATTGTGAAATCAGATAAAAATTCCAAATAATAATTCGATTTTTTCCATTTGCACAGAGAAATAAAAACTCATTGTCAAGTGAAATGAATTCATGAAATATGTAACTATGTTTTGGAATAAAATGTGGTGTCATTCAAGAATTGATCTCGTTAGAAACGGAGTTACCTTAAAAACGTGATTAAAATACAAAGGTCCTAAATATCTAATAAGATCACCCTACACACAGTATTTGATTTGTATCTTAACCAGATAATTAATTTTACATTGCTTCATAGCAAAGAAATGTCTAACTATATGATTGCAAAATTTAAAAAAGAGCAGAGTGAAAATGATATTTTTTGTTGACACATTTGGAAAACAAGACTGTCTTTCAAGAAAATTCAAACGAGTATTTTTTACATAATTAATTTTCAAATATCCTTAGAAATTTCATTAGAATGTTCTCATAGCATCGAAAGTGGTTTGTCATTAGTACACTTCATGACATACTAGACCACTGTCTAAGTCTTAGTTACTCGTATTTCAGATCACAATGCCTTTCTTACCTCAACAATACATCGTCATATATTTTGCAGCTGATAAAACAATCTTCACATTTTTTGAAAAATATTCCTAGGAATCAATGCAACGTTTAAATTTTTGCTTGTTTTCCGTTCATAATATGTTTCCAGATCTCCCCGGTGGTGATCACTCGACGCAAAATTATGTCGACAACTTGGCTTGGCAGCAATTAAATTTTGATTTTGCAAATAATGACTACCAAATCATAGCAAATATATTAATCAATGTCACATTTGTTTCAGCTTTGTTTTATAGATCTTAGCAACCAATGGTAAAAACAATTTATAATTTAATGTCGTTTGTCTTCAAATACTAGTACTTTTTGAACTAAACTCGTTTATATAAAATTGTACCTATTTTTTGACTTTGTGAAACAGAAGAATGATGACACAAACAAAGAAAGTTAATTTGTATGGTATTGTGTGTGTATACGATTTTTTAAAAAGGTAGAAAAACATAATTTTAAAGGTTAAATTAATCATCTGGTTATTTACCTCTAACAAATGGGAAATTAATGTTGTAAATCACTTTCAATGTTGTAATATTTATTGGCTATAATATGAAATGAATACATATGTAAATATTTTACTCTAAATTTTGTATAATATTCTATTATGTGGAGAAAATAATTTGTTTGCTTCAATATTTTATTAACTGAATATAAATGTAGATGAGAAAAATAATTATATTACAATACATATTTTTTTTTTCAAAACTGACCGGACAAGGAAATATTGTTACTTGTTTATATATTAAATGTAAAAAAATAATATTGACGCTTAAAAAATGGAAGATATGTAACCGTTATTAAATTGCTATCCTGAATAGAAATTTATAAGAAAATTAATTATCAAAAGAAAATGGAATTATAAATTATGTAGAGCAATAATGTGTAGTATTGTGATTATTATACATATATTTAATATTGCATTATATATTAAAAAAAATTGTTCAAAATAATTGTCTTTACTCCAAGAGTGTTGTTATTTTCAGATAAATGTGACCTTTTTAATGAAGTTTCGATTTCAAGAAAACACTAAAATGCTCATTCTAAATTTTAAAAAATGAAAGTAAATAATGTTTTGATTGATATTTTTTATTAAAAATAGTACAATTATCTTATCGCAATCATATCGAGATGACTATAATTCTTACAACTTCAGTCTCTTGTTTTAATTTATTGCTAAGTCTTAGTATTATCATGTGTGAAATCATATTAGTATAGAAATTAATATCTACTAAACTTATACATCTGAAACAATTTCCATTGTCACGAGTAATGTTTCATAATACAATAATAATTGTGATTTTCGTAGTAAGAAAATGAATGAAAAATAACTACAAAATACTATTTGTAGCAGGAGGATAATCCTATACTAAAAGGATAATCCTATTGATATTTCCTGGTGTTATTTATAGTAATTTTTATTTTCACTGATTAGCAAGCAACAAGCCATTAGCAAATAGTAACAAGCCGCTTTATTTTATTCTAAATGTTAATTAAAAAGTTCACTTATATTCAAACACACGCACACACACACAATATATTTACTATATTTACAACATAAAATTTATTTTTGAAATTATAAGACCTCTCTTCCCTTTAACTTTACTTTCCACGTTTTGTCATCGGGACTATTGACAATACATGACTTTACTGATTTATTCACAATAGATTATCGATATATATACTTTCTCTTCAATCTGGAACAGTCATATACCTACAAAGCGAAATATAGAGAAAGTATTATAATCATTATGAAAATCACTAGAGTCAGACAGAATATTGATGCTAGTGCTAAGTTTTAGTATTACGAATTTTACAATAAGAATTTTATTTTACATATCACAACTTTTAAAAGTGCAAAGTAAAAGTGTAATAATTAACATTTGAGATGGCTAGAAAATTACGTACAATAATATAAAAATTGACAAAATTTTTGATAGATTTTTCTGTTACTAATAAAAATTAATTTTATGCTTCACGTTTCTTAACTTTTGCTTTAAAACTGTTGTAGATTAATTTTTATATATACGAGGGAAATTCCGAAAGTAATAACCCTGAAGTGTTATAGATGCACTGAAATTATTCATGCTACTGTTGGTAATACTGTTGTGTTTAGTGTTCTCCCATTTCCAAGAAATCTTGAGCGCCTCTCACTGGAAGCTCAGTTTTTGCTTGGCAGCCATCTGTAATGGAGCTCATGCTCGGCACTATCAATAAGTGTGAGGTTCGCGTAGTTATATTTTTTATTCGCTATAGGTGTTAAACTACTAAATTCATCACAAGTTGGTCGAAGTATCTAGTGTGTCATGGATTCTAACGTGTCACGGATGAATGCCAGAAATGTCCGAGGTATGTGGCGGTCGCGAAGCGGCAGCGTAGATTCGAACCCCGGACCAGTAGGTCCGAAGAAGAGTTGATAGCTTGTTTTCATGCCCTAACCAACCAGGCTAAAAAGACGTCTAATCAGGCTAGTTAGTTAGGCATTTTAACCTGTGGCGCTGCTGTAGCAGGGAGTCGCTACAGGTATAGAGATTGTGGAGTCTTATATCATAATCACATTCACGACGGAGGAATTAAAAAGAGGTGATGAGACAATCATAAATGTTGCAAAAACAATGTAAGAGATTTATAGATTCTTATGGTTTATCTCAGCATTTTGATTGTTGAGGTTACGCGAATCGAAACCTAATCGATTCAGCTTATACCTGAGACCAGAGAACAATCTCGTGAGTAACAGCATTCCTCCTTGCTTACATCGCAATATTTCAAACAAATGAAGTCTGCTGGCACCTGTCTGTGATTTGGGATCGGAAGGCACACAGTTGGTCGATTTCGTTGCTTCTGAGATACACAATAATCCCTGTCAGGCATTATAATGCACTAAAAAAGAATATACGAGTGATTCAGATACGAAGAGGAGGAATGTTGAGCAAAGCTGTAAGCCTTGTTCATGATAACGCCCTCCTTCACGCACCTTGTAACTTAACTTCAATATCTCACCCATCCAACTTACAGTCCCAACTTATCATCAAAAGACTACTACTATCAGTATTCTAAATTAAAAGAACATATAACTAAAGTGCGCTTTAGTTAAGATGACGAGGTGAAAGATGAAATCCAGCGCTTTCTCAACCAAATGATTTCAAGCCGGTATGACAGGTGCATACAAAAACTGTTGCAACGCCTAAATCCGTATCGACCCAAATGAAGATTATGTGAAAATATGTAAATATTCTAGTTTAAAAATTATATAAGCATTATTCAGAAAAATTATTTCCTTATAATTCACAAAAAAATGATCTTACCTTTTGGATAACCGTCGTAAATGGAACAACATTAAATATATAAGAAAATTTACTATTTATTTCTTAAAATTTCTAACAAAATAAGAATTCTTTAATCTTGACTTTATATCTAGCTTCAAAGAAAGCAAATTTTATGTACTTTCTTTCATTTATAAAACGCATTTAATCAATCATCCGTCTGCAAAAAACGTTTCCATAAATTTAGAATAAAAGAACATAAGAACATAAATGTGCATAATAATGTACTCGTATTTAAAGTTTGGACATATTTCTGTAAAATATAATCTCTAAACGCTCACCTGAATTATTGTTAATATTTCCTTAATGTTAATTTTTACATTCTGATTATTATAGTGTAGATTCCTTTTCATTTGTGTGTGTGTGTGTGTTATTAACATTAAAATGAAGTTCGAAGATTAAAAATACATTAACATATTTTCTTAATATATTCTAGGCTTTTTTAAAATTATGTGCATTAATATACAATTTAATCTCGCTCTTTCCTTTCTCTTTGTAATGAAATTTCTTCTGTGTATAAATTAATGCCTTTAAAGTATTTTAAACTTTTGTTATTAAAATTCCAATAAATATCATCTAATTTTCTCCATAACAGGAGATTAATCAATGACAATTTTATGAAATTTATTGTATGTTATGCTTTTTTTCTGATTTCTGTTCCTTTAAAATTATATGGATATCAAATAAAATTTATTTTAGTATCTTCATGAAGTATCTTTTGTTACTGTTCTACATTATTTTTTTTATTTAATTTTGTGCTTAAGGGGTATCAAGATACTTAAACCTTTCAAAATAATCGATTTTTTTGAAAATGATATTTTTTGTGTGTTATGGATTGTTCAGAATAATTTTACACCATCTTTTTTTCAATTCCTATTGGTTTCAAAGATGTAGCCATTCAAAGTGAAGTAATTTTGATTGGCTAAGTGTAGTCAAAAAGTCAAAAGAATAGATTATGTTTAGATTTATAGATTGATTGCCACTTATAGTCGTGGACTGTTAAAATTAAGTTTTTTTTATGATTATCAAAGTTTTCGTACGTGAATAACTAAAATAAATTTTAAAAAATTCAAATTTTTAGCTTTATAATATTTTTCTCGATTTTTTTTTCTTTTTGTATTTAATCAAGATAGATAAAATGTAATGTGTTATTTACCTATGATGGTTATGTACTTTTAAAAAGTTATTTTATGTAGCTTAAATATAAATTTAAGTCAATAATACTGTTACATTTTGTAAATATGTGTATATTTAAAAACGCTAAAACTGTCGAAACATCTGCAAAAGTCTTTTTTTATGATGTTTGTGACCGACAAAGTGAATTAAACCAAAGGTAATAATAAATATTTATATTGTACATTTGAAAAATAATGATTTAATTAGTATATGAGAGGTTTTTTTATGCGGGCTATTATAGTGGTTATGAAATTATTCAAATTTCTAACTTTAAATTCATTTTTCACAAAGCATGCTTTTCCCAAATTTCAGGTAAAACATATGAAATACTAATCATTAGATATGGATAAAAATTTATGTATATCTTTTCATTATTGTTCTCTAGAACCTAAATCTAAATTGAAAGTTATTGAATGAAAAACATTTTTTGAAAAAAAAAATAATTTTCAAAAATTTCAAAATTTTCCTTTTTTTTAAATTTTAACCTTTTTTTCTTAAAACAATTGAATTCATATCTTTAAAATAAAATGAGTTCAGCACCTGAAAGAAAATATGAAGTTTAATTTGAGAGTATTTTGGTAGTATTTACATAATATTTGAATTGTACGTTTTACATGAAGTGAACCTCACAATTCTTGAAAAAAAAAATTAAAGTTTTCAAAATACAGTCAATAACGTTGTTTTTAAAGAAATAAATTTTTATATTAAACTCTCAGAATACACATATAAATCATTTGAAACTCACAAAAAGAATTTCATCTATTTGAGGTGATTTTTATGCATAATATAGATGTTTTAAAGGAATACATTTCAGACACATTTTTCGAAAGTTAAGGGTCCCTGACACTCCCATAACATATTATAATTTCACAAAATTCTTGTTTTTTAAAATAAACTTTTGTAAATGTATGTTTCTGAACTGCTCAAAACTAAAAATATGTAAAAAAATTATTTCTTCTAAAAATTGTGTATTTAGCGAATAGTATCCGCAGTGCTAACCTATTTTTTATAGGAGAGCATGGACCATAACTTCGATATATTTGTAAGAACATTTAAATTCTTATATTCCTTTAAAAGAAAACATTCTAATCTATTAAAATTATTGAATAGAATTTAACGATGTTAAAATACATAAAAAGTCACAGTTAAACCTTGATTATTAACACTTCACTTAATATAGTTACTACTACTTTTTTTTTTCAAATCTACCTATACATGCTTTAAATAATGAGACTTATAATACTATTTTACGAATACATTTTTTACAATATAGATTGATTATCTAAGTTTAAAATCCCCTAAAATTTTTTACTCTTATGGAACCATTGAACTTCGTTGTAGGCAAATCCTTTCTTGTATTGCTATAAAATGAAATTCTAACTACTGTAGAGATTTTTTATAAGTATTTGATGATCATGAATGCCAAAATTTAATTTTATACTTTAAAAGGAGCATTAATGTTTTCTATAACACCATCAGTTAATAAAAATTTAAAAATAAATCACAAACAAACTATTTTTTGTGAGTTTAAACAAGCCCTTCACCCATTTTATTCGATATGCATGTGTATACAAATTATATATAAAGTAGCTATAAAATTACTAATAAAAAGTAATTTATGTATCATAAATTTGTAAAAATGTAAATCATATGATTAAATACTTTATTTTGTTTTCGCCAAATAAGTTCCTTACAAAACAGTTTTATCAATTTATACACATAGTGAAGCAATTAAAATTGAAGGTTTAGTTTTTTCTCATGAAACATAATGTTTAAGTTCTTTTGTTGCTAGCATAACTTCAGAAACTATTACTTAATTTTTATAGTAGAGAAAGCATTAGCAATTGAACTAATAAATCGTAGTATGCTTTACGCATACATGAAGCTATAAAAATGATTGCTATTCCTCATCCATAATTGAATAAAGAATTTGATACTGAATTTCGTCAAAATTATTCATTCAAAACATTGTTATTCATCAAATCATAATATTCTCAATAAATTTAATTGTCTGTTGAGAATGCTGCTAATATTAATAAAATCTAATTTAATTAGTATGCTGAAGGATAGAGAGCCGCAATATTAATAATTGCATGAATATATATATATATATATATATATATATATATATATATATATATATATATTCCTTTCATTAAGGAACAGACCTCGATGGGTGTATAGTTAAGTTTTTACATTTCAATGAAATTTGAATTCCAGAACAGAAATCGTTTACTAACTATTCTAAATTTTTAAATCTGTAATTCTTTTTAACTATGGATTTCAATGTTTATTTTTCTTTTTAACATTTCATATTCTAAAAATAGAAACATTTGTACCTGATGTAAGTTGCATCTGTCTCAAACTTAAGATTTACAACCGTAAAACTGGAAAAGTAGAATATTTTCCTTTTACTTATGATTCCAGTTTTACAGTTCTTGTTAGCATCAGATTTTATTTTCCTTCACATATTTTTTCCCTAAGATTAGTTTTATGGTATTGGATTGCAACGTGATTTGAAAATATGTGATATATTTTATTCTCGCATTTTATGTCGTCTCGGCACTAGATAAAAACATAAAGATAAAGTAGCATTCAACAATGGAAAGTATGTGAATATGCGGAATGCTAAATCCCTGCCAACAATGAGATTGAAACAACGCCATTCTGTTTATAAAAAAATGACATTGAAATGGTAACTTTTAACGTGTGTTATCACTTATAATTTACTGTAAAATTTTGATTAACATGAGTATGATAATGCATAATTAAAAGATATTCACCTTATATATACTCCGCTCATAATTCAAACTTCACGAATGATCATTAAACATGCAACTTTAAAAAAAAATAATTTTGATACCTTCGAACTTTATGAAAAAAGGAGAAGTTTAAAATTTTTACATTATAAAAATGGTGAACTTCAACAGTGTAGCAAAAATGCCATTATATTTGTATGTAATTATATGTTTTAATTGGTTATTTCCAAATTTATCTTGTAAACTCTGCACACTTATTTATTTCTTGCAAAAATGGAAATTTATAATTTAATTTGCATAATTTGAAATTTAAAAAAGCATTTCACGTTGTTTATTTATTGACAATGTTATGGTTTTCTTATAATACAGAACTTCAAAGTCTATAATCTCCTTTCCTATTTATTTGTTCTGAAATTCTTCTTCATAAATAAGGTCAAATATTTCCATAAATCAAAAAGTAAAAGAAACTATGAAACTTAGTGGAAAACTAAAAGCATTTAAAAAATAAAGTGATAAAAACATTTTTAAATGAATAAGGGGATAAGGAATCCAATATATATATAAATGGGAAAAAAATCATTGAAACCATTTTTGGAAGCCATTTCTCTTCTTCTTATATTGAAAAACGGCATCCATATTACTGACCAAGTCAGCCACAGTAAGTTTCATCCAATGGCTCCAATTGGACTCTGTGGTCCTCCAACGTTTGATTTTTAATGTATTAAGATCTTCCTTCAAGCACCCAATCCATCTAGTACAAATGTTTTTCATTTTTTTTTTTTTTAATAAAACATTAGTTTTCCAAAAGAATAAAATATTCACTTAGTAACAACGGAAGAGTATATTATTTGAAAAAAATTGTGAATATCTCATATCTAGTAGATTAACAATTTGTAAGATTGTCAGGTATATCATATTTAAGTTAATAAATGAACATTAAAAACACTTACTACTACAAATTGAAATGATTATGATTCCACCATTAAGCTCCACATATTATTATTATTATTAACTGCGTCATCAGGGAATATATTACAGAGAAATCCTCGTTACCTATAAACTATATGTTTAAAATAAAAAAAAAACATGTCTTAGGCCTTTTTATCAAATTACGTGGTAGAGAACCACTTCATTAATTGTCAATAATGAATTTTTAATTTCATGGATTCTTAATCTTATACATCCATTGATGATCGAGACCTATCGCATTCAGTCTCGATTGTTAGAAGATATATGTAACTTCTACATTAAGTTCAGAATTCAAATACGTAGCCGTTTCCTAAACATTTGTTTCGTCTATACTGATATCTACATAGTAAATCAACAGGTGTTCTTCATCACCAAGATCCATATGATGTGAGCCTTTGGTATGAGTGTTGCATCCCTATAGTTATCTCTTCAATTTTGTTTGAGTATTTAAGCATATTCATATATATTGTGACATATTCAATTTTTAAAAACAAACGATTTAATCTTAATGTGATACTTTTTTTTAAAGATATTATCTGTTCAACTTATAAAGGCAAATGATTTAATTTAATGTGATACTTTATTTAAGATATTACCTATTCAACTTTTAAAAGCAGACGATTTAAACTTAAAGTGATACCTTTTTCAATATTCTTTATTAAGATATATTTTTTTGGCAACACCAGATCATAGTTTTGATTTTAGATAATTTACTGGCAACGGATATGAAATTTAGTATTGAGTTTGGTTCCAAGAGGTATAGACGAACGTTGATGAATGGTGCTTGTGTAAAATTGTGTTTTGAATTTATGTTTGAAAAGATGTGCGCAAATAAATGTGACGTCCTTAAAACAAGTCATTTTTATTAATAGTCTTCAATACAGTACAATATATATATATATATATATATATATATATATATATATATGGAAATATTGATATTTTACATATACACATTGCAGGTATAACATAATAAATAATAAGTTGTCTTTTATTACTTGTGACAACTGATTTGAGTCATGTTTGTTTGACGTATGCATCACTAAACCTCTTTACTACATTTCCCACCAATGGTGAAATTTGATTGCGAAGTCCTTGTTTCATCGTTTGAGATATCTTCATACTGTGATATTGAATAATTCGAGATCTTTTATCCACAAACCTCGGGCACGTTTTGATAATTTTAATTGTATACAATTAAAATTCCTTCCCAACCTGATTGAAACGTTTTTAGGTAAATTATATACAGGTAAAAGTATAACGAGTTGAAAAGGATAGTGATATATTAGCGAAATAGAATTGAAAGAAATGGAAAGTGATTCTGAGGATAATGACAAGTTGATACATATATGTTAATTGAGTTGAATCATAGGAATTAATTGTTTGGATTGAATTGACTATTAGTTGAAATATTAAGAGTTGAATCTCTTGCAAATATAAATTCGGATTAATTGAGTTCAGAAGGATTCGAGAGAGATAGAGAGAAAGAACTTGCATATTTTTTGATTGACAATAAAGTTTTTTTTCCTTCCCTTGCGAACCTTTAATTGGTGTTTTCATTTCATTGACTATTCAAATATACTTTAAGATGATTGGAAAGTTAAATAATGAACAAAATATGTATTAACACACTTGAAAAAAACCTATATTTCTTAAAGCTATATGTTATCCTAAAATTCAGTAGAAGTCAAAATATGAATACTGTTTTTGTACTAAAACTGTAACTTTGAGACTTTAAAAATTGTCTTAATTGATAGCATATTTTTAAAAGGTTTTGCATGTTTCTTTATAAACTGTTGTAAGCAAATTTAATAATATAACAATTTTTATTGAGTTTTCTAACTTATCTGTTTGTGATAAAAGAACATTAAAAATAATATTAATACAAAAGTTCACATTGGGAGTAATGCATTACATCATGCATTACAATAACAAATTATCGAAACGAAGAAAATTAAAGTAAATGATTTTATAAATAAAGGAACGAGGATTAAGGCATTTTAAGCCATTTTACCAAGTTTTAGATGTTAAAGTACATTTTATTGATGCATTTTAAGAATAAATATAAACAAATAGTGGTCCAAATAAATTTCCTCTTCTGAAATTATATTCATGCATTCTTTCTTCTGATAATAAACAAACGAATGCTAACATTATTCTTGAAAGAATAAACAATATCATTGATCATTTGAGAGTGAATCACCCAATTGATTTCATATATACGATATTAAAATTTTAAGTGTGAAAATAGTAAGTAAAAAAAGTACTTTTATTACTTCTTGGGAATTTTCTAAACCTAATTTGTTTCTTAAAAAAGAGAAGAGCTTAAAGTGAGCCAAAATGAAATATGTGATAGGAGTTTTATGTGTAAAAGTTTTTGGAAAGAAATTTTAAACTGATGCAGGAACATGTTAATGGACCTCTCTAATGATATTACGCAAGAAAAACAAATAATTGTATTTTGTTCTTTTATCCTTTAAGAGACTTTTTGTAAAAAATATTTATACATTGCTTTCTTTAGTTATACTCTTTATATCGTTTAGTGTGATAATTTAAGATATGAAATATTTTGGCGATAAAAGTATTTTTAATTTCTTATTCTAATAGGGAATAACCAGTTGAATATTAATGAAACTAAGGTAATGATCTTAAAGGATGTTTTTATATTATTAAATTGCAAAGTCATAAATGTATTTACTTAGCTAAAAAAGTAATTTACGCATTGAAATTTCTTTTGTAAACTAAGCCTATTTAAATATCAATAGCTAAAGAATAGAGGAAAAAATGCTTATTACGAAAAGGAACATAAAAATATAATCAAAGGTCTATCTCTGTGAATAGGAATTATTAAACACATTTCACTGGAGTTTCATATAAATTCTTCGAGTGAGAGTTTTTTAAATTTTTAACACAAATTATTTATGCAGTTATTTTTATTAGAACTTTGGTATTATTAATATTTGAATCATGTTATTGGCAATCTCACTTTTTAAGCAATTGTTTAAGTGTTGTATAAATTTTACTATATTAATTTAGAAGAAAACTTTAAAAAATATGGAATTACGTGAGACACTAAAACTTATGAACTGAGTCAATTGACTTAACAATGTGACATTATTTGAATGCAAAAGAATTATTCACATATTCTAATTACTTTGAATAATTGATAAGATAAAAAATATAAATAAAAACTTTGTAGTAACTAACGTTGTTGAGGAGTTAAAAGTATTTTCTGATAAATATTTTTTGGAAAAGAAAGATAATAGATGAGTCGGCATTGAAGAATTATAATACTTGGAAATGATAACAGAACAGTCAATCAGTCATTACAAAATAGCTTATATTTCTGCGTATCATGCTAAAGATGCTCATGTATTTCCTCACAAAAAAAGTAAGCAATAAAAAACAGATCTATATAATTTTGAATTGTGAGTTTTAACTTTCAGTTTGACAATCTAAGATTATCGCTTTAATTATAAGCAACTTCTTTTACAGAAAAATAGCTTACAGCCTTTCTAAGTCTTTGACAAAAAAGCAAATTCATTTGCAAAAGTAAGAAATAATTTTTCCCCTACAACAAAAATGTAATTTTTGTTTGTTAGAGCAGTGTTTATGTTTGCGTTTCAATGTCTGAAATATTTTTTCCTAATATTATATTATAATATTAACAAGGATTTAGTACATTTTTTTTCATTCCTAAATATTCCATTTAAATTGTCTATTATTCAAAAGCGTGGTGACAAAGGGGAAAAAAGTTTCATGCTCGTATAACTTTTTCATGTATTATTTGAAAGGTATTTCCTTCTTTTATGTCAATATGTTTTATATTTTTGTAAAAAGATCATCTTTCTTTCCTTTTCCATTGCAATTCATTTCAACATGATTTGAAACTTATCCGCAATAAATGACTCTTCTATTCTTATTCCTTAATTTTTTTTCCATTCAGAATGACAATTTTTAGCCGAAATACATTTTTAGGAACTATTGGACTTTTTTTCAAAAAAAAATTGTTCGATTTCCTTTTTACTGAAAAATAGAATGGAAATTGAAAATTATTTTCGTGTTCCATGGATTTTATACAATTCAAACTGTTCTTAGTATTTTACTTTTTTGGCCGCAGTGGTTGTAATATTTAATATTTTAGCTGAAATTTATTTCTTGGTATTTAATATTGTAACCACTTATTTTTTTTAATAATTAAGTGTTCAATATTTTGATGTTTCTCTGGATAGATATAATATAAACATTAATAAAAAATCATCTGAAATACCGTTATGATTATGGTTCATACATCCATGAAATAATTTTTATATAGTTAATTTCGTTATCATTTATTTCTCATAAATCGTATATTTTGAAACTCTTTTGTAATTTTTTTTTAAAAAACTGAGCAAATGCAACGCTTGAAATCATTTGTCGAGCATAAATTTTTTTCTTCAGATAAATATATTTATATTAACGAAATATTTAATTAAATTATATGATTTGCTTAATTTATCTCTATAAAAGCGCATTGATTTGTATCGTTCTATAGAATCCTAAGACATTTGTATGAATTTAGCATTCTTTTTAAAATAATGATATTTTTTAACTTTAGTTGTTAGGAATGCACAGTGTTTTAATTACAATTCCAGAGTGGCTATTAATGCATTTTATACATAATGTTCAGCAGCATGCAATTAATTATATTAGTTGTATATAATTTTTAAGTTACAATCATAGTTAAAAATAATAAATAAATAAGGATACATAGACATTATAGTATAGTTTTTACATTCCGTTTTCAAAAATTAATTCGGCAGATTAAAATTTTACATTTGCGTTATTAGAGTAACATTATTAAAAAAAATATTAGAAAAACATTTAAATTTTATTTTAGTTGTCTCACGAAATTGCTGTTTTTTCCTTTTGGAATTATCAATTGATTATATACTTTTATTTATCCTTCTCAGTCCCAACGTCGCCTGTAGGAGACACTAAATAACACTTTAAAAAGTGCTGCCAAGTTAAATAAATTAAATAAAAGGCGAAGATGACAGGTGTACAGGCGTTATAAGTTAAATAAAAGGCGTCATTGGGACCCAAAGTTAGTATATTGTTTTGTTAATCGATTGCAATTCTGAAAAACACCCGACTTTTATTGAACATTTTTCATTCGTGGCTTATTTATGGAAAAAAGAAAATGGTTTTTTTCCGAGAGAAAAAAATTACACGCCTGCGTTTCGCTAAGTGTCCATATTTTTTATTATTTGTAAAATAAAAAAAAAAAATATTAAACACACAGTTGAATTCTTTAAATCTGCTGTTTATGTGTAACAGTATTAATTCGTCCCTCAAATCTTCCCACTTCGGATTTAGTACGCTGTTGTTTCTGTGTCGCCCGTAGGAGACATTGGACCAAGGTTATAAAAATTACTTAATTTGAAACTATAATTATGGAACATATTTTAGCTCCGAATGATATTCTTTAATTGCTAACTGAATTCACTAAATGTTGATATTAAACTGGTACATGAAAGAATCTGTATCTGTCAGAAAACGAAATGAAACATTTCTTAGTGATCCCTGTAATTACGTCTAATTTAAAATTTCCCAGAATTCGAATGCATTGGGCAGAAAAAACTATAACTCCCGTACTCACAGACAGCATTCCTCAGAAATCGCAAGTTTTCAATCAGAAACAACTTTAAAATTGGGAAACTATTTAAAAGTATAAGACGAGAAACAGATTAAAAACGAAAGATAACTTTTGGAAAGTAAGGACTCTTATGCAAACAGATTCGACAGGAATATTTTGGAATTTTACATTATGCGCATTTTACATTCTGCTCATTATGCTAATTTTTAAGAATTATTCAGTAAGTTAAGATTAATGAGATATTTTAAATTAATTTGATGATATTACTTTATCCCGATGTCTCCTCCAGGAGACACTCAATTTCTCAAAAATAAAAATATAAGTAATTGTTTTAACATTTTTCAGTATTTTTTCATGTATTAAGAACCGATTGATACAAATTATTCTAACATTTATTGTTCAAAGTTGACTTTGGGTCTAAAGAGGTTATCAGGGAACAAATTCTACTAATATTATTTTATTTTGATTCAAATTCAAAACCAAAGCGCAAAGGTATTAAAAATCAAACTAAAAATTCGAAAACTTAACATCTGAAGTAAAATTTCGTAGAATCGTTTCAAACTCATAATATAGTATAAAATGTACCAAATTTAATAATCAAAAATTGTTGTTAAGCAATATTTTTTCATAAATAGGCATATGTTTGTATCATAAATGAAACAGAATACTCTCTCTCGTTCATCTTGTGTTATAATTACAAAAGTTTCTGGAAAAGTAACAATAATAAAGTGTAGAAGAAAAATTATTAAATATAAACTTTGATTCTAGAGTTCTTAAATATTTTCAAAGTTTTCTAATTTATTCTTTGTAATTTTCTTCCCTTTATTTAATTCAAATATTCTTATATGTTTTCTAAGATTTTCACTCCTTGAAGAAGTTTCTTAAATCAATTATCGCTCAGTAAATTTACTTACCAAAAAAATTATGAATAATTCTCATTTTCTCTTTATTTTTGAATTTTCAAATGATTTCTAATTTTGAACAAAAGTACTGCTTGGAAGTTACTCTAAATTATTTATCGATCAGATAATTATTTATCATCAATTTTAGGAACAAATTTATTCGAGCTTTATTTTGTCTTCCATATCTTTCAAAAGTATCCCCATGTTTAAAAAAACAAAAACAATATGATGCAGTATTATTCGAGATTTTAACAAGATTTTTCATTATAACTTATTTCGAAAATACCAAAAGGTAAACTAAGTAGAATTGACAGAATAAGTGAAAATAACTTTAAGAACGAGTATTTTAAATTTGCTCGCGTCTCTTAGTGTTTAATTATTTTTTTTTGTTCCATCATGACAACATTGGGTATTGAAATTCTTCCAAAAATTTCTTTTAGAAATGTCAATTTCTAACAATAACAGTGGATAACTGAGGAATTTCGTAAACAAAATTATACCCCCCCCTCTTTTTTTAGACAAATTCCTGTTAAAAAGGAAATATATATATATATATATATATATATATATATATATATATATATATAATTGCGTAGTTATTTACCTAAGACCAAAAACATTTTAATACTGTACAAATTTTATAGAATCAGCAACCTTTAATAAAAAAACTAAAGTATTTCTTGTTGCTCTAATTAAGAATTTGAGAAATAATAAAATAAATTAAATCAAACAGACACATCATGAAAAATTCATAGCATTAATACGGATCATTAAGTTACATATGTATGAAATTGTTAATCGTTATGAAAATCATTTATGTTAATTATTTTTATTTGTAGAGTTTTCTCTTTCTTTATTTACTAAGTAGTTTTATTCTCAATTTCATTTTACTTCTTGCAGCAATCCTGCATTAATTTTTCCTAAGTTTTTTGTCGTGTATATAGCTGTGAGTGGGAATCATTTGCAATTTCTAGTTCAGTATATAAAAACTTCGTTGGAAACATGAGCTGAAGACTTAAAGCATAGAAAATTGCACTACTTTTGAAAATTAAATATCGTTTAATGAAGTTACAGCTTCCTCTGAATTTAACTTGAAAAGTTAATGTTTTAGTATATATTGAAATTTCTAGATTCAGAACAAATTAGAATAATATTGAGTTGTGCTACATTTTATTTCAGCTGTGCTGAATGACGACTGCTGAATCATTTATTAATTAAAAAGAACTGTTTTAGATCAGCTAAATAGCAATTTAATGTTTGATCAGACAATTAAATGGTAAGCTCCTTTATAAAGCAGGTACTAACTTGAAACATCATTGAGTAGATAATAGATATGAAAAGTGCACTACATTTCAATACACTTAACATTTCCTAAGCTCACGGTATATTTTTATGCTTTCCTATTTCTGTTCACTTTTACGAGTTAGGAAAAATTTTATTTTAGAAAGAAGCCATCTCTTCAAAAAGAAATACTTAAGCTTGGAAATTTCTAAAAGAAGGAGTGCTTTAAAATCATGAAGGGTCGTCTTTTTGTTTACATCTTCAAATTCTTTTCTCCCTTTTCAACTTTCATTTCTCATTTCTTCGAAAAAGCTCTTTTAAAGTATTATATTGACCTAGGAAAGCAGTTGGTTATAAATTTTTGATGCTGAGTCGGAAAAGGATTACTTATAAATGGAATAAGGCTCTAAGCAAGAATGCAACTGATAATCTTCCTTTAGAGATGATATTGTATTAAATTTGATTTTAAAAAAATATGAGTATTTTTTTTTTCTTGATTTTGATCAAAAATACACGAAAAGTATTTGTAAGTATACATTTGAATTACATAATTTTATTATTGTGGTTCAAATTATTTTTCATACCTAAATTTATATTTAACAATAAGTTATAAATACAGATAGGTGGTATGAACTACAAATTAACTGCAGTGTTATTTTTTAATGCAATATAACAATAACATTGGTTAAAATTAGTGCAAATTAAATTAACTACCCATCTCTCCTTCATGAATGGTATGTGCAATACTACATTATAGAATAGTATATTTCACAGTGTAGTAGTAATGGTACATTTCACAGTGCAGTAGTAATGGTACATTTCACAGTAAAGTTAGCTATGCAATATTGAAGAATATTATGAAAAATATCTTTATACACTTAAACCTTTCAGGATGGCACCCATTGACATAGTACGTTCCTTTGGATCAGAGTAGAATCGAAAGGAACTGTCGCACGGGTTCGGGGCTTGGCGTCACTAAGCCTAACTTTAGAAAACAAACAACACACAAAAAAGGTTTTCGCCTAACGTAATAATTTTTTGGTAAAATTTTAGATTATTAATTAAACTGCTACATATTGCAAATTAGCATTTTTAATAATATTTTCCCTTCCAATTACAGAAAAACGTATAAAAAGAAGTGCAAGCTTTTAGAAATAGTTTTCAGAAACGCTATTGAAATTATTACGAAGTCTTATCGACAAAAACATCAATAAACTTTAAAATTAATAAAAAAATATGCAATAAAAACTATTTATAAAAAGTAACAAAACTTAAAAGAAGACCGAGTGTGGTAATTCTCGAAGCGCAGAGAAACGCTAAGTCCTGTTTTTTCCGTCTCTGATAAAATGTCGGCATCAGAATAACTAGAAATATACTTTTCAAGCATTTTAGAAAATTAAGCACACTTTCATCATTAATTGTATTGTTGACCATGTGACTACATGTTTCTGATAAACAACGCTTTATCGCAATTATAAACATGAGTCAATACCTTTCGAAATAAAAAAAAAAGGAAGCAAACGAAATACTTCAAAAAGCAGAGCAAAGTTAAACACAGTATTGAAGGTACAGCTCTAAAAAGCAAAAAAGAAAAATACATAACAAAAATCAATAAAAAACATTCGGTGAAAAACCAGAAACATGAATGTACATCACATGGAAGTTTAAAGAGCCTTGTTCAGTTTGTTTACAATACACTTTCCTTCCTCTCCCACAACAGCTGGTGAACAAAATACTTAATTAAGACAGACTGTTATCAAACTGAAGGTTAAGATCTTAAGACTACTATTCAGTTTAAAAGTAATGGTCACAGTGCGCCATCAAGATATTTTTAGAAAACGTTCCACCTTAGAATTCGAACCTTGAGCTTATTCTTCAATGATGTGTATTTGGTACGTTTGGCCGTGGACGACGATCGCTAATGATGCTTATATGATACGTTTGTCCCGAAAGGGTTAATTGATTTTTATTATTTCAAATTAACCATATTCTTTTATAATAATACAGACTTCAAATTTAAATACTTTTCATATGATCAAGAATACATAGTATGTAATTCCTAAAAACGAAGTTCTCGCTTTATTTTGCAAAACAAATCTATTGTGTCGTTCCAAAGAAGAATTTTGGAGAAGTAAAAAAACGAAAAGTAGAAACAATAATCAGATATTCCCTTTCATTTGCGTTCGAAATGTGTTTGGTTTTGGGAGAAAGACTTAAATAAAATATATATAATATATCGCATAGCAATTGTAGGAATTTTCTTTAAGAGATGTAATTCTTATAACTCTTCCCTTATTTGGTGAAACTTTTATAGTTTCAGATGAAGTATAAAAGTTTCAAATTCCAGGAAAGTAAAATCAAACAAAAATAAACTCAGTCATTTTATTTTACTATATTCTTTCACAAACTCAATAAAAATGAGACTAGTTAGCTGGGAATGAAATTGAATTATATTTCCTTTTGACAAAATAAAAAGGTATATATATATATATATTGTTACGAAACTGCAACGACACCTCCTTTTCAAAATTAACTACATGTTGCCCTTTCAAGGTAGGATACAATCATTTTCAGAGTTTTGTTGGGCACCGGGAAGGGTAAGCAATGATCCCTCTACCATCAAGACAAATTATAACAATTTAGGTGAAATATTTGGTGACTTTGGTGATAAATTGCCGGTCATTAGTAAAGTTCGAATTTTTCCAATATCTCCACCAGGAAAAAAGTGATGATTATTTGCGCTTTTTCTCAGTGATTCCACATCTGTCCATTACAGCTATAAATATGAGAAGCTGCTGAGGTGATATAGTTTGTCAGAGTCTACTTTCGAAATTTATCTTTGACTGTCTTTAGAAATTTGTCCTCAATGGAAGTAGTAATCTGGTGAGCTGTAGGGTTTCAAAAGTGCTAGTGATTTGCAATCTCTTGTGTTGTTAATCTGTACAATTTCTGTTTTCTACTTCTTGTGTTACTAGTTTATACAACTGATGCTTTTCTTCACATGCTGCTAATTTTTATAAGTTCTACCATCTGTTCTTTGTCTCTTGCTTACAATTTGTGAAAAAAAATGGTATTTTTCTCACTATCGCCATTATTCTCCTTATTGAATAGTTTTCATAGTACATCCCAAGATAATTTTTATAACAATACTTTTCATTTTGGAACTAAAATCTGCTATATTAAATGTTCAAATATCGTCGTACTCGAATTTAATTCCGCTTAGGTGCAATTGTGTTTTAGATTCTTCTTCTTTTAGAAGTGATGCAATATATGACAGAATATATTATTTTGAATGCATCATAAACTACAATTATATACTTAATTAGGTAATACGATTTACATCAACTCCTGTATACTTCAGGAAATCATCAGTGGTTCTGTGAAAGATGAAGATTATATATTGACACGTTACCTAATCTTGCTCTTTTTATTTCTATCAGAAATTTCAGATCTGCCCTTAGTTCTACTTTCACGCTGCTATAGATTATGGTCTAAGTCCCTTTGAACCTCGGAAATTGATATCAAGGAAAGACAAATATCGTCACTTCCTGGAAACCTTTTAAAAGTGTGTCGAGTATTAGTTTGTCCCTTAAAGATGCATACATGTAAACACATGGAAACTTCTATTACTTTTTCTACCACTTCTAAATACTTCATTTCCTCTCTTTTCTAAACTACCACATATGCTGAGTAAAAATGTTATATCTATTAATGAGTTTGTTATGGTTAGACCCATAGTTTAAAAAGTGCCAATTTAAAGTACCCATAGGTATGATAAATAACTTACATCACAAATTACTGCATTTACTCTCGCTCTCACACACATCTACGTGCTATCCTCTAAATGTCTAATTATTCTCAAATTAATGATGGCAATTAGTGTTTAAAATAGAAACTAAATTCAATGTGTCATGATAACTACTAGATTTAATAAATGGTTAATCTTACTGTAGTCTGGTTATTCACATGGTCATTTATTATTCATACAATAATCGTATATCATATACTTAGAAATTTCAAGAGATTGTGCTCGTAGCATCAAAAATTGTTTGGAATTAGTATGCATCGTAACTCACTTGACAGCTCTTTAAGTATCAGTTATTTCTATCATATGGTTTCCTTTTTTGTCAATTGAAGAAATAATCTTTTGTTTATTTAGAAAAATGGAAAAAAGTGAGTTTCGAGCTATGAGGAAACACGTAATATTTAACCGAAAGATATTAAAACTAAGTTGGATGAAGCTCTTGGTATATCTGTTTCTGTGTTAGCAACAGTTATTATTGGGTAAATAAGATGAAACATGGCCGTATATGGATAAAATATGAACGTTATTTGGGATGTTCAATGAAAGGAGATACCCCTAGAATGATTAACAAAATCCACGATATGGTTTCGAGTCATCGACGTATCAAAGTGAGCTAAATAGTTGTGATT
The DNA here is from genome assembly GCA_019974015.1 of Nephila pilipes. Lineage (NCBI taxonomy): Eukaryota > Metazoa > Arthropoda > Arachnida > Araneae > Nephilidae > Nephila > Nephila pilipes. The sequence continues at coordinate 51,556 of BMAW01120795.1, read as the reverse complement.
ATCGTAATGTACTCAGTTTCTAATTTGGCACGAAAAATTGTGTTTGACCAAAATCTCGTTAAAATGGGTGCTGTGTTTGCTCTGAGTGGGAAATAAACGGAACCTTGTCATAGACTCTGAGGCTATTTTAATACCCTTTGCCACAGTTTTAACTGTGGACGAAACCTGGATACTCTACAATGCTAGAGAGACAAGGAAACAGTCAATTTGTGACATTGGGCTATTCGTGGTTTCTCTTCACAAACCTTGGGGACTTTTAATTGAGATTGACTGCTTTTGTAAACAACCTTTGCCCAACCAAAAATGAAACGTGAATATGTAGGTAGAAAGCAGGTAGAAATGAAGTGAAGTGGGAGAGTTAGGAAATATATAAACTCCGATTGAAAGTCGCGAAAGAGAAGCTGAAGGAGAAGTTATAGAGAAGCTGAAGGAGAAGTTATAGAGAAGCTGGAGGAGAAGATATAGAGAGGCTGAAGGTGAAGTGGAAAGAGAGGTTAAAATAGGTGATCAGATTAAAGATTGAAGCAAAGAGGTTTAGTTACTACTGTTTTCAATAGTTGATCCAAAGTCTGAGTTGAAATCGAGGAAGGATTAGTGGTAAGAGTCTGTTAGATTACTATTGGGGGATTGAGTTTGGTTAAAAGAAATCTACCCCAGGACAGCATATATAGTTGTTGTTATAGTCAATAGAAGTTAATAAATTCTGTAAATATTGTTCTAGTGTCTCTTTGATTGGTTATTGTGTCTTAGTGTTTAATAATTGAATCTAGTTATGGCACAAGAGGCAGCCCGGGTAGGGAAGGCGTCACAAATTCAGTGTGCTTTTGAAGGCAAACGGGCTCCTAATAAATAAAAGTCGTTGAATTTTTTCGATGACTATGGTCCTTTTAGATGCACGCGGAATCGCTTACATCAATTACTTGAAAATGGGAAAAACAATAACTGGAGAATATAATGGGATGTGATTGCACCGTTTGAGGAAAGAAATGAAAAAAAAAAAAAAAAAAAAAAAAAAAAAAAACGTATCTATTTTTAAAGAAGAAAAATATCCTTTATCATCAAGGTACACCAGTGCAGTTCGGATGGCCACAACTAAGGAATTAAAGTTTGAATTATTACATTCAGCATACTCAATGGATTTTGCATCCAGTAACATTATTTTTTATTTCCGAACTGAAAAAAGGTTTGGTGAACAACGGTTCACATCTAACAAAGAGTTTGTCATCCAAACAGATACCTCTCTTGAGGACCTGCCGGAATGTTACTTTTTAAATGTCTTAGAAAATTTGGAATAATGCGTAGAAAAATGTATAGATCTATTATGAGATTATATTGATAAAAAATTTAACTAAAATAAAGCGTTTTTCTAATTTTTCCTCTAAGAAATTATTGAACGATTTTCATACCACTATTTGATAAAATTAAAGTTTAAATATTAATATTAATAAGAGGCGGATTAATATAAAAAAATAAATTTCGTGCAAAATAAAAATTATAATATATGAAAGCCTGGATAATTTTTGAAAAAAGTTAAAGTTCAGAAATTAATAATATTCTGCAAAAGTAAAATTTTTGAATTATTATTAATATTAACGTTTTACTTACTTCCTTTCTTTTGTAGTTATATTTATTATTTCTTCATGCGAAGTTTTTTTCTTCGATTACAAAATAAAATAACTTGTAGCAATGCATTTTGTTCCTTATTTCAAATAAATTACATTAAGTTATCGAAAATTTGCATTTATTTCATGGACTTCATGACATAAATAACTTATTTATAAGAAGTAACAAATTTGTTCTTTTAATTCATTACTTTCGTTTGTAATTATACCACTACCTAAGAAGTTATTAAGTATTTTAATTGATGGAAATATTATCATGAATATATAAGCTACAAGCATCATACTCGAAAAAATACTGTTATATAAAAATAATATATCAGAGGTAAAACGTGAATTAAGAAATGTTTTGCTAAAGACTTTTAAGATTCAATTCACAAAAGAGAATTGTTTGTAAAATCAAGTATTCAATGCGAGGGGGAAAGAGAAGTGTTTTGTTTCTTTGATTAATTTTACTTTAAAATTGTCCTCAGACTCTTTTATTTCATGAATTTTTTAAAATTCTTTAACATCATCATTGGCTCTATTTCATTAATTTTTACACAATCGAACAAAACTTTTTACTTATAATAGCTTCATTAATTTTTATCGTATCTAGATAAAATTGGTATCGCTATTATAGGCTTTAATGGAACTAAGCGATAAAATTAATACTTAATTAATACTAATTAACTTAACTAAAATGCATAATTATTTTTGCAAGAATTTTAATAATAACAAAAGTAGACTTTTTTTTGGCACCTGACTTTTCATCTTTAAATTAGCTAATATGTAACTATAGAAAATTCTATTTGAAAGTGTTTATGTTGTAATAGGTTAATGATTTGACCTTCTAATGTTAAATGGTGACTAAAATATTTGGCGATAAAATATTTTTTACTAAATCTTTTCCAAATCATTTACTCCAAAATATTTTTCCAAAGCTAATTATTAGTAAAAATAATAATATTTTAATGGAAAAGAAATTCTTAAATATATTTACGAAAACCGAATGTAACATACCAAACATTTTACAGATTTTGGTCCCACATGTAATTATTTATCAATGTCGAACTGAGAGGTAGCACGAAGGTGTTTGGAGACGGATCTCGTAATTCTGAGACTCGGTCAAGTGACCACATCCTGGATCTGCCACCACTCTCTACAAACTTATATATCATTCTAAAGGGAGGATTTGGATTCCCTACTAGCTAGTGCATCCTGCCGCTACATGGTTGGTCTTTAGGGGCCTCAAAGCTCGAACCCATAACTTGAAACAAATCTGACCACACGTCTGCTACCAAGACCACTAGGCTATAGGTTGGCCACTGGTTTCCAAATACCTTAAAATTCTCAAACCCAGTTTTGTTCAGTAAGTATCATATTTTGAAATTCAAATTGAAAGAGGGGTAGTCTCTAGTAAGTTGTATGCAATTGTAAATGACACCTCATTGAACCGTCTGTTAAATCAAATCTATCATGTCAGAAGATACAATGACTGGTAGTCATTTTTAAACAATACGATTTTCATTACAATAAAATTTTTACAGGAAATGTAAATTAAGAAAATTAAAAATACTAGGAAAGAACTAAACAGCTAATGAGTAAAAAACTTATTGAAAGTATGAAATGTGAACTAAGTTGGGTCTGGTGTTAGAAGTGTAAGTCAGGTTGAATCTTGTTCCAAAAATATGAAATTTCTCCCCTTAAAGTAACTGTTATAGAAGGACCGCAATAAACTTCTAGTGATATATTTCACAACTGCTCGTTCCTATTCAGCTCATTTGCTCTTTTAGAACAGCCGGGTCATATTCACAATAGAATGCTCGAAAGTACCCCAAGAATGCCTCACAAATACAGTAGAGCCTCGTTTAGTCGTATTAATTTTGACTAGAGAAGGTAAGGTTTATCGAAAATCTAGGTTAACCGACGAATAGGAAATATTTAATAAAATAAAACAACATACCAACAGAAAATCCTTTTTATATTAAACAAATTGTTTTTTATTAACATTTACAGACGATTAACTCTAAGTTATGAATAATTACAATGTCATTTGATGTCAATGTAATTTATAACATTTTCATTTAGACCATGTAACACTTATTTTCACTTTAGATTTTTACCACTGATAATAAATTGTGTATCTAGGATTTTGTAGATTTGTTTTAGTTGATTATTGTATGTAAATCCATCTCCCTTTTTTCGCTTCATACATTCATATCTGTTAGAAGATTTCTATAAAAAACAATTTGTCACAGAATACATGGAAAAAACAAACTATTGTTGTTGTGCAAATTTCCCGATTGCATCTGAAACTTACAATAAAACAAAAACAAAAAATTCTTCGTACAGACCAATTCTTGTTGTCCGGAATTTTGAAACTTTTGATTGCATTCAAAATGAACAATGGATTATGCATTTTTTAATCTCTTTTTCCCCCTAAATATGCAATACATTGGTTTTTATGGCGGAAAAAATAACTAATAACTTATATTTATTAAATCTTTTACACTATAAAATATTTCCCTTTGAACCATTAACATTAACATTAATTTTGTCAAGCTGGAATGTAAATAACAAAAGTTATTAGGAAAAACTCGTCTTTTTTGACGATGGTAGAAATACTTTTTGATCTCTTTTATTAAATAAGATGAGAAAAAAGCATAAGTATAGTAACCTTTTGATATATTAGTTAAAACGTATAACTTATTAAGTAAACATGATATGATCTCTCTTCTTTTCACATTTCTGGAAAGTCAATTCACATAATTAAATTGTCTTGTGTAAGCAAACTGCAGTAATAAGTTTTCAGGATTTCTTAAGGCTGTTTAGTTCGAACTTTGCTTTGAAATTGCCATAAGTTAAATCGCTTGATAAAATGCATTAAAAATGCTTTTCAAAAGTTAATGATTTTCTTAAAATAAAGTTTTTTGAAATTATTGCTTACGAAGTTTTATAGAATTACTTTACGTTTGAATAATAACATTACAAAAATATATCAGGTTGTATAATAATCTACATGAATAAGAGATAAGAAAATCGTGCTTACTGTCAATTATTGTTTCTTAATTTATACTTGTAATTATTAATATATATTTGAGTAAGTCTGTACTTCTTTACTTAAAAAAGATTCGAATAATGTTAACATTTTTCGTTAGAGTAAACTCACGATTGTTATTCCTTCACTATTAGTTGATATTTTCATTATTGCTCGGAGTGGGGGTGGGGGATATTTATTTTACAAAACTTAGTTCTGTAATCAAAATACTAATACCAAACTGATAGCTTTTATCAAATTTTATTCATTCTATTTTAAAAAAAAAATTATATCAATAAAATAGAAAGATCTTCACTGATACAACACAAATTATCAGGTCATGGTCTTCTGAATCAATATTAATAATTAAATATAAATATCACATTTAATATGGGAACTGTCCCTCTGTGCTACAGCAGCGCCACCTTTAACGCAGATTAGAAGGTTGGTTCTCGAGGTGCAAGCAGAAATACGTGTCCTTCTTTTCTTTAATTTTTCATCCTTTAATAAACTATTTTTGCAGTATAAATGAGCTTGGTTCTTTTCAACATGCGGTAACCAACCTCCATAATGGGAGCTCGGTAAACGAACCATCACTTAAAGTTAAATTAAAATTTAAAATGTGATCTTAAAACTACGACAAGAACAGGCTCACGGTTTGGCCGCCGCCAAAAAAAACATGAACGTTCGCTCTCTTCAATAAGTGCAGACGGCACTTGTTATTGATAACTTATGCTTACTTTTGAGTACAGACGGTACTAAAAAAAATTGAGAACTTGTGAGTATTTTAAGTGCATATGGTATTTACACTACTATCAAGTAACGAAAAATTAATATATGTTTTGTGCCTCCATTCCGTTGTGATACTTCGTGAAAAATCAACGCTAAAAGAGTAATAACAGACGGATATTACATGCATATGTTTTGTTGTGAATACCCAGTTAGATATACCACCACTGAAAAGAGGGGTAAGCACCTCTTTTCTGTACCTTTCAATTTATATAGGAAAATAAGTTTTATTCAGTGACTGTGCTACTCGAACTATTTTAAGATGGTCACCCTTAATGATTATCCTATTGTGTCAAACTTTCTTAACCTTTCGAGGGGCGCAATGTTATTATTATATATTTTTAAAAAAGTTATACAGACAAAGGAGGTATATTGATTAAGCAGATAAAAAAAATAGAAATTCAGATATTAGCAGTCCCCGGTTCAGAGAGGGGAGTATGTGCACAGTGCGAACACGAAAGGGCACAATTTGCAAGCTACAAAAGCGGGAAAATGCGTTTGCACTGTGCAAACGGTGCCCCTGAAAAAGGAGGAAATATTAAAACCGTTAATTTTTTAAACAGTATATTATTTAACGATGCATTTAAAGGAAATACAAGAAAAAAATTAGAAGATTTTCCTCATTTCGATACTCAAGATCGTAAGAAGTTAATAATCGATTCATTTTCTATAAATTATTTAGTTTGTGTATTAAATGTGTTAGGTCTGGATATTAACGGTAGTAAAGAAAAACTCCTTAATAGACTTTTTTAATCTTTATCGAATCTAAATTAATTGTAAGCTTTAAACTCTAAATTGCTAAACAGTGACTCTGAAATATTTGTGACGAAACCGAAAAGAATTCTACTTCTTACTTCCCCCTTCAGAAATGTCTCCGACACTGAATCATAAAATGTCTTCGGATACTTTCTACCCTTCCCTCAATTTTGTTTTCAAAGATCTCGCAAATTCACATTGAAAGTTTATTGGTTCTGATACATATGATATAAAATGTCTCATACAAGACTGTGAGGAATTGTTTCTTTTTTTCCCATCTTTGAATGAACAGCAAAAAATAATATTCGCTAAAAGTTTCATTGAAGGTCAGTGAAAGGGTTTTTTAGATACGCAAAGTAATCTTACAACACGGCTTTCGTTTAAAATGCTTTATTAGAAGAATTCCACCTTCAGTTAAATTCTGCTGAAATTCATAGATAATTAAGTAGACGTAAATTACGTCAAAACGAATCCTTTTTCGAATATTTTATAGCAATTAGAGAACTCGCAAGTACTTCCTGTGAAATTATTCATGACTCTTCATTATTTGAATAATGTATAAATGGCATACAAGATTACCCATCAAATAAAGCTATTTTATACGGTGTAAAATCTATTTAAGAATTTAAAGAGAAACTTTATACTTATGAAGAAATAGTCAGTGAAAAGAATAAGAAACCTTTTCTAAGAACTAATTCTCAATTCAGTCGAGGACGCGACAGGAACTCAAAACAACTTTCTAAAGTCTGAAATCCAAAATGATGATGCATATAGTAAGAAGGAAACTTGTTTTGCTGTAATCTGTCTTGACATATTTCACGTTTCAATCCCAACAAACATAAAGATTTATATTGTAGTGTTGGTAAAAATTTTAGTCATATTTCTGACAAGTTTAGTGGCCGCGGTAGCTTAGTGGTCATGGTTTCGGATTCATGACAGGCAGTTTTCATTCAGTCGCGGGTTCGATCCTTGGTTACCAAGGACCTGTGGATTAGCTGGGGCTGATGCATGTTAAATATGTTGGGGCCGAAAGTTCTCCCATTGGCATGGTGTGGAAGTTAGGAAAGGGGAGTGCCAAATCAAGTGTCGTTGTCTTCACTCGGCCTAGGTTCAGAGATTGTATAATAAATATACCGTAAATAATAAATTTATGACTGCAGATGGCATAATAAACTTAGTACTGATAATAAGACAATATGATTCATTTATATTCAAAATAACAAATATCTAGCTAATATTAAATAAGTTTTGAAAAAAATTAGAAGACCAAATTGTAAGTCGAATGTAAGACAGTATAAGTTTAATTGAAGCCATAATAATCAAATCATAAAAAAATGAAATTTAAAAATAATCCATTTCTTTTGCCAAAATTTCATATTCAACTTTCTTGCTCTGATTAATATAGCAACAAAAATTGTGTTTCCGACATTATTAAAGACTGTTATATTATACATATATTTTGTATGAAATGGTAAGAATAAGTAAGAAAAGACCGATACAAAGAGTTATACCAATTATCTGCAATTTAAAAATTGTTTAATTCCAAAACTTACACAGAAAAAATTCAATTTACGAAGAAACATAACAGAAATTTTGTTTTAATTACTTATTAACATCACACTTCTTAGGAGCAATGCTAGACCTAATGATTAGGGAACCAGTAATTGTTTTGAGCCTCGTTCAAGTGCTTAGGACGAAAACTAAGCTCTGACACCTCATTTTCAAAACTTCTAAACACAATACGATACACCAACTGGAGGACTTGGGACTTCAACAGATGTAATGTACATTAGCCGCATTTTACGGGAGGTCTTTCTTTTCATCAAGACACAAATTCACCAGTAAGAATATAAATTCAGTTACTAAAAAAGAGCTTTTTAGAAACTTTTAATAAATGAACCTTAAAATACATTTTTTTTCAAAAATCTTTATTTGAATAACCCCATTATCTTAGAACATTTCATAGCAAATTAAACTTCAACGCATTGTTTTATTTTTTGTAAATCAACATTAAATTTATAAGTTATTGTCTACTGTTAAAATGTTATTCTTACTAATATTCATGAAATTATTTATATACGTTTATTTAATTTTTAAAAATGATTGTTTTCAAACATAATTTTCAAGATAATTTTTGATTTTGATCTTGTGGTTAAAAATGATTAGCATTGCGTTTTTTAGTGTATTAGAAAATGAAATCATTTTTCTATTTAAGCATTTTTTCTCACTCTCTTAAATTCAGTATCCTTCTTTTACAAGAAATATTATTTTTTTGTGAAAAGGATGAATGTTTTATCCACTAGTTTAAGAGATTAAGAATAATACCTACAAAGATACGTAAATTTTCGTATTATTCAACTTTAATTCCTAACCTTAGAAGGATAAGATCTCCTTCTGGGAAGCTAAGTTCCGTTGCTATAATTCAAAAATAAATAATAATTGTTTTGCTAGAATTACAACTTTCATTTTTGTGTAATGTTTCCTCTCCACTAGCATTATAACTATTCTTCATATTAACAGTAGCTAGTAATGTATAGATCATATATACGACCCCCTTTCATACATTCAGCAATTTTTTATAGTGCCCTAATTTTATGTTAGTACTGTTAAAACAAGGTCAATGCCCACTTAATTGTCTGAGAATCCATGTCAACAATTCGTGAATATCGTCACTTTCTGGAAGCTCCCTGAAAGTTTGGTGAAGTTCTTAACATCCTCTTTTAAAAGCAAACTCTCCAGAATTCAGATCATTTCTCAGATTACTTCTGCTTATTTTTCTTTAACCCCAACCCTACTGCTCTGTTTTCTTCTTCTTACACCTTCCCAAGGTTACTCTCTCCCTAGGTTCGATTATCTCTCTGAAAATGAAGAAGAGGCCCTTTCTTCCCCCCAACAGGTTTCACCTCGACCGTAATTATTATTCTCTGAACTGCAAAACTTTGTATGGTACTCTTCAGTATTGTATTCCGCGCACATGCATGCATCCCTAATTATTATTCTTGGCTGAATTGTACAAACTCTCGTTAATTCTGCTGCTGATGTTACCGCTGATTACTATTTTAAATAAATGACTCATCGAAGCTTAACCTCATTATTTATTTTAAAGACATGACCACTCTCCCTCATCCATTATATCGCACAATTAACAGTTTGTAATTCTAAATAAGAAAGCGGAATGTCACTAGAACGACCGCAATATATAACCAGGGACAAAAATACAAAGTTACTGAATTTTGTTATCGTCAACCTGTCAAATTCGCTTTATTAATTTTATTTGAGATTAAAATTAATTTTCAGTTATCATGGCTACAGTTTCTCTGATGAATTGGGTAGTTAAGTCTTTGAGACTATATTAAATAAAATGAAAGGTAAAATTACTTATATGTAAGTACAAAGCTATTCATTTGCTGTCACAAAATTATTAAAGAAATTGTTTTATGTGATTGCTTATAAACATTGCTCTATGAAGCAAGACGAGGGCGATAAGCTACGGACCTCATAATTTTAAACCTTGGTCGAGTGACGATGTCTACATCTTAGCTGTCACTCCCTTCTCCTAATTTCCACACCCCGACAGATTGAACATGCATCAACCCCAGCTACATGGCGATTCTTTAATGGCGTCAAGGCTCGAACCTAGTACTCAACGGAAACCGCCGGCTACGAGTCCGTTGCCATAACCACTACGCTACGTCGGCCTACTACATGGCGGGATTTAAGAGCCATTAAGGGCAAGAGTCCACGATTCAACAAAAACAATACCCGCCCCGAGTCCGGGACCGCTAGACTAATGTAGTCACTTAATGGTACTATGACATTAAATTAATAAAGTCGTATAAAAGTGGCAGGTAATTGAATATTTATAGTTTACGGTGATTGGAAGAGTATTAGTGTGAATTGCGAGGGAATTTGCTTGCATGCTCTACGTGATATATTGAGGCTAAAACCCAACACTATCTGCTTGATTTTCTACTTGAAGGATTTCCTTTCATAGTAATTCCGGTAAGTGTTTCCATTACTATATTATAGAAGCTGTTCGTACTCGTGGCTTAGGACATAAATCTCATTGAGAGAATTCAACTTATTTGAGAATTAATACAATATGCAGCTAAGAATAATTGACTGTTTCATTTGCTGTATCTATGCTTGAATTAAGTTGAAATTTTGATTTCTGATTTGAATAACATTAAAGATAAAAGGCAAATATGCGTTTTATAAATTATTTTTTTAAAACAGCACTAGGATACTTAACACTGATATAATATTTATATAATTCGACATGTTCACGAATTGTTTAAAAGTTAATTTTAGCTTAGCAGGGTGTTAATATAAATTTTATGAAATTTCAGAACGAGTTTTTGATTCTTCACCAAATCATTTAGAAAATCATTCCTCATAAAATTAGCATTTCTAACATAACATATATAGTTCTGATTGGAAAATAAATATTTAATAAATTGTGAAATATTTTAAGGGTTTTGATTACTTTATTTTACTGAGCAATACATCAAAGCATTCATGGGAAAAAAGACGAATTTATAAACAACTGTTATATATTAGTAAAATAACGTAAAAGATTAATAAGTATAGAATTACACTTAAACCGTTCAATCTACAATAATTGTAGTTTTTTCACCAATTTACATTTTTTGTGCACCTGGAAAAATATTAATGTCACTATATTTCATTTATTTTACGAACAATCCTTTGTAGTCTATTTTATATTATTAATATTATTATTTAAATATTTATTACTAATTCATTAAGATAATGAAGAGTTATTAATTTTTTTTAATAATTTTACTATTGAAATATATCATATTTTCTTATCAACTAAATATCAAGTAAATATCACTTAAGTTTTTATAATTTACTTACTTGAAGCAAAAATATTAAATAAAAAACTTGTAAGATGTAACTTGAATTTACTGAATAACATTAATCACAATGCTTACATTTTGCCTGAAAAGAAATACTTACATGGTAATTATTCCATATATTTCTCACAGTTTAATTGCATAAATAATTCGTTTTAATTTAAAACCATTATTTTACAAAGCAGTTATATATAACCGAAAATAATCCGTAATGGTAATAATTTATATTTATATTTTAATTGTATTAAACTATCCAATCCATGTGTAGATATTTGAAGAAAAAGATATTTAATAAATAAAAAAAAATGTTTTTATTTGTTTAATTTATTTTTCTTGCTGAATAAATACGAGTATTGCTTCGTAGTTTAATAACATGAAAAAAGTAAATTAATTTCATTTTATTAAATGGCATTTACAAATACAAAGTAATTATTTCCCCCAAGATTCAGAAATAAATAAAAACATATATGTGCACTGTGAAAGAAAGTTTTATTTTCCAAATTATCACATAAAGCCCTTAAGAATAGCTAAAGAAACTAACAAAAATAATTTCATGTGAATAGATACTGAAATTTTAGTAGAACAAAACATATATTGTTTCGCGTATATCATTAGGAAGTCTTGATATTTTATCAAATTTATATTCTTTTCAAATTCTTACATATAAGAATTGCCTTTATTACTTATTTTTGATCATTAGAAATTATTCTCACTTCTGACAAATAAAGTGTAATTTGGATTTCAAAGATACGATAGGAAAATCTGCTATTTTCTTCGAGAATTTTACTCTTTTAAATTTAAAAATAATTTGTAAGGAATCATTTTGATAATTCAATCACATCCAATTTGCGTAATTGAAGGTCCCTTCGAGAATAATTCTAGAGCTTCTCTTGTTTCTAAGGGTAAGAAAGAATGCATGCTAATAAATTCTGTGAAAAGGGGAAATGTAATTTTATTAATGTTCAGGTCTCTGTTTCGTTCCTCAATATGCATATAAAAATGTCTTAAGCTTCTGGAACGTGGTAATGTATTTCAAATTCTTCAGTGCACTTTTCAGATTTTTAAGTAAAGTAATTTTGTTTTCTTTGACTGAAATACTGTATCGATATCAGAATACAAATCAGTCCTTTGTGATGTGATTAAATTATCTCCAATTATATCTATTTGTTCATTCAAAATAAAGAAAACACACACAAGAAGAATTGAGATTAAATTAAAAGAAAGGAAATATTTCAATATTCCTTAGAAATATTTAAACTATGTGAAAAAAATGTAGTGCAGCATTTTTCTTTCAATTAGCTTAAAAAGAAGATACATTAAGAAAAAATTAATCGTATAAATGTTTTCAAGCTTTAAAAAGATTGCAACTAATACATCTTTCCTTTGGAAATACTCTAGTAAATTCTGATTATTATTTCGCGATGTTAAATAGGTTGCATATTTATGCTTTAATTAGCTGTTGAAGATGGCGAAAATTGACAATAATTAGACAAAGTATATTAAAAATCAAGTGTAATAATCAAGAGACATATGCTGAATGTTAGAAAATGTTTATAATCCCTTTTTAAATATGTTTGGAAATTTTTTACAGAACAATTAACACGAGAGTTGACAATTTTTCTGAACTACTACTAATATGGAATAAAAATAATACACTGATATTTTCAATACTTTTTCATGCATAATTAGGATTTAATGATTTGAATATGTGCATGGTAAATATAAGCTGTAGATTTCCCCGACGAAATATTTTAAAGTATTATCGTCAAATATAATTTGAAAATATATATATATATATGAATCCAATTCGTATAAGCCTAAAGATTTCTGTCTTTTCAAACAAAATATTGTACAGTGAATAAAATGTCGCAACAGGAGGGGCTACCTAAAACTCGATCAGCTAAAAAATCATCTCAAATCTGCAGAAAAAGTATTCCATCTAATTCTGGATGCTAGACACTTTTAAGAAATATTTTGCTGGTGAGTAAAATGTATTTCTGTTGTAATTTGAAATCTGGTAATATATTACTAGAAAAATGGAAAATACATTTGCTAAGCATTTTTAACAGTAACTATGTATTTAAAATAGTAACTAAGTATTTAAAACTAGATATATTCAAGAATCCAAAGAGAATTTAAAATGGCTATCTTAAAACGATTAAGAATTTGTATGTTGGAATGCGATAAGAAATGAATTATGAGACAAGTTAAAATTATTCCTTAAACTAGCGTCCTAAAATTAACCCAGGAAGAAAAAAGAAGATAAAGGAAACATATGATTAAACTATCAGAAATACTTTAAAGAATTACAAGTTGCATGGTAGAATGCAGACCTTTAATTATTTCTTCTACCCTGTCTATGTCGTTGTGATGTGGCGTCGAATTTCAAACCTTTCTCTTTTTCATTGTAAGAGAGGAAATTCCTTCGTGTTTGCTATGTTAAATCCTGAATTATTCTTTTCTCTCTATTTCACTATAAAATATAAATGTCTTTTTCTTCAGAATGTTCAGGTAATAGAGTCGGTTGATCTCTGGCTTCCTATACTCGTTGCTTCATTAGGTCCTTCTCGCCTGGCTTGTAGTTCTTGCAGCATTTCTTTATTCGATTTGTTCTTTACAGATTTCTTTTTGTCGCTCTCCTTTTCGTCAGAATTTATATTCTCTCCTATCAAAACCTTTATCCCTGCATTCAAGTACTGCTTGATGTCAGCTATTTCTTTTCCACTTGGGCTTTCTTTGGATTACCTACTTTTATTTGAATTTTCCATTTTTCTCCGCTTTCTTCTGCTTTCAAGTTTTTACTTTTCTTGAAGTTATGATCCTCCCGATTTTTCCCTTACTGATTTATTAGGAGATATATATTTTTTATTGATTTTCCTTGCTGCCTTATTAATTACTTTTATTTATAAATTACTCTTGTTTTTCACAATATATTCGTATCTACAGTTGTTATTTCCCTTTAACTGAAACACATATTTCCTTTGTGACGTGTTCTAATTGATTTTGTAATTCTATATAATTTTCCTATTTAATGCTGAATCTTCTTTTTCTCTAAAGCTAATATTTCCCACTTTAATATCATTTAGTATTTTCTCATTTACTTTTTGGAGGTTTTTAAGCGAATTTCTATTCTTCTAAATACTTCAGATTTTCTTGATATAGTTATTGTCCTTCGTTTCCATTTTTTTTTCTATTTTTAACCGTATGAATTCTCTTTTTTTGACACAATGCTTCTTTAGAGCTTTCAGTATCCAGTAATCTTTTTAGTATCCATCTCTAGAGCTTCAGTTTTCTTTTTTTTTATTTGTATTTTCATATGTGTTCCAATCTCTTTTTCCTCTGCTTATTCAGCTAGCTCATACCTTTCATCACCAACTTCTCAAGCCGTCTTCTGTATAATTAGAAAGATACTATTTCATACTACAGTTTCCATTGTAACACAATGGCATTAAAAATCATAATGTTTGCTTATTATTTTGACTTCTCTTTCTTATATTAACAAAATTTAAGTTGTATGATTTTATTTTACTATGATAAATTTTTACATAAACAAAAAATTGTTATATCTACTTATTAATAATGAAAATGTCCTAAATCTTTTTATTTCAAGGGAGAGAACTTTTCAAAGGCTGAAACTTGTTTTATTACTCGAAGGGGGTCGTATAAGCAATTTGATTAACACAGAGCAATCGGATAGAAAAGACTTAAGAATTATAATTCATTATTTAAATTTCATAATTTAGAGAAAAGAAAATTTCCAAAATTATATCACCCAATATATTTGCAGTCTAAAAACGCTCTGATGATACCAATAGTCTAATGTAAAATTTAAATTATATCTTAAATTATCTGTAAACATTTTAAATCTGTGATCCGAGTAATCTTTCATGGTAGGATACAATATTATTATTTTATTTTTTTTTTCAATGAAAGTTGCTTTTTCTCTTCTTTCTGAGATAAACTCTTTGATTATTCATAGTTCCATGATTCGTTTTTATTTTACCCAAAAAATGGTTAAATATTTCTGAGCAAACCATACAATTTCGGTATAAAATAGAATTATTTCTAATTTTTTCAAAGATTAAATAAATTTACAAAAGAGCTTATAAAATCAATCATAAAAAGAAAAAAAAGAAGAAAAGGAATGTAAGAAAGTTTAATATAAAAAGTTATTCTCCGATAACATTTTTGAATAGATATATTAGGAAGATTAATTTTATTCATTTAATATTCATCCTCTTTTGCTTAGACATACTAAAGCTCAAACACCAACACATATTATATTAATCAGAAAATACGACATGAGGATGTAATCTCCCAATTTAAAAATGTTTTACTTTTTATTGATTTTCACAAAATCAAACAAAGGCATAAAATAAAATACTTGTTTACTGCTCAGATTCTATAAATTAGATTAACATATTTCCATTTTATTACCTTAATTCTGTATTACAAAATTCTATATGAAAAAAAAAATAGTTTTTAATACATGGCTTATAAAATTCAATAAGAAGTTATATTATTATATTTCTTTGTAAGCTAAATTTAAGCGCTTACTTTATTATTTTTCTAGGATATAAACAAAATCTAAGACTTGACAACAAAGAAAACTATGTTTTCAAAGGTAAAATAAATAGTTTTATGATATAAAAATATTTGTAATGTAAATATATTTTTGAGAACAAAATGAAATTACAAAAATAAAGCTAATAAACGAATGAAAGTTTTGACTTTGAGTTCTTATGAATTTCTCTTCACTGTCTTCTGGTAATTTATAATTATTTGAACAGCATAAAATTACAATCTCTTCACCGCCCAAATGAACCGTGATTAGGTAATTTAGATGATGTTAGAAGTGAAGAGAATTGAATTAGAGATGGTGATATTTAAATGAAATAGAACTGAAGGAAAATGAAGGGAGATAGAGGATAACGACCTGCTGATAAATATTAAAATTTGGATTGAAGCATCTTAATTAGCTTTTTCGATTGAAATAAATTCTATTTAAATTGTTTTGAAAAGGGGTTATTATTAGTGAAAATTAGTTAAATCAGAACCAGTGATTTGGTAAGCAGAGAGAAAGAGAGAGATTTCCTATTTAAATCTCAATCTAAAATTGCTGAAATCATTGAGATTCAAGATAGTGCGACATTAGCAATGCTTCTTTGATAAATACAATATTTAATCTTGCTATCGCGTATTTTCAATTGGAGTCTAGTTAATTTTAACTGTTTACTTAAAAGGCGCAATTGCTTTAGGATTAAACAATGAATAACAGACATCACAATTTGACGAAATCATTTAATTTAATTTCTTCAAACACTTATTGATTGGGAAGAAATAATTTATAGGATTTCTAAAATAATTGTACTCCTTAAATTTGATGTGTATGAAAGCTCTCCCCCCCCCTCTCTCTCTTTATGATTAATACTAAAATAAGAATTTCAATGATAGAGTTTCTTGATTCGAAATAATATTAAGAAAATCACTCAATAATTCTCCCGTATGGCACATATATAGCAACACTCTTCAGTCACCCATATAATTTCTGGATAGTACCAACCTTCAAACGATGCGTATCAAAATTTCACGGCATTTTTATAATTAGTTTACAGGCTCCAGTGGTTTCAGTTAACCCAGTTTTGTAATTTTCAAAACATTTGATGAAAAATTATTTCTTGTGTTGATTAAACATTGTTTTCCGATAGTGAAAAATAGTAATGAAGAAAAACAGTGACTTGATATGTGTTATGGAGACTCTGCACCGGGTAAATGAACTATTATTGATTGGTATACCGTATTTAAATGCGTTTGTATGAACACTGATGATATTGAACGCTCTTGTCGTCCAAGATCGGCAGTTGCACCTGAAAATATAAATCTCCTAACTAGTTTTGAAAGATCGTAAGTGGAAGTAACGTGAGATAACAGATACATTAAATATATCAGAAAGTTCTATGTTTACAAATTTACTCGAAATTTTGAGCACGCTTTGAGTTGCTTTCGAAGTGGGTGACTTTTGCTTACTCCAAACCAAAAACAGCATTACTTCTATAATTCAGAACGATGTTTCAAGCTGTTAAAGTGAAATAAAAATGATTTCTTGCGTTGTTATATGACGATAAATCATTGCTCCACTAATGTATACCTGAATCAAAAGGATTGTCACCTAACTGAACTGCCGCAGGTAACAATGGTTCAAACTGACCAAAGAAGTATAATTCAGCTGATAAGATTATGACATCCGCATTTCGGGTCACGCATGATGTTTTGTGCATCGAACTATCTTGAGAAATATATTAATATCAATAGCGAATATTACATCACATTATTGGATAGATTGAGTGTTGAAATTAAAAAAAGGGTCCCACGTGCTGTTCCATCAAGACAAGGCATTGTGTCACAAGCCTATGAAAGCGATGGTTAAATTGAATGAATTATGCTTCAAATTGCTTCCTCATAAACCGTACTCTCCTTATCTGAGCCTCGATGACTACTGACTTTTTTCAGATAACAGAAAGATGACAAAGAGGAAGGAATATTTCTCAAATGAAGAAATCATTGCCGAAACTGAGGCAAAGTTTAAGGTCGAAGACAAATTATTCTGTAAAAAGGCCATCGAAAAGTAAAAGAAGCATTGGAATGAATGTGTCACTATTGAACGTGATATTTTAAAAATATATTTTTCTATAGCCAAAGACATCTTAAGTAATGAATTATTACTCGGATAATGCATATAAATTTTAAACCTACGATTGTATCTTACACTATTAACAACCGGTAGTGAAAAATAATTATCATATTTTATCTTATGGAAAGTCATCATGTTCATCTTTCTTTGTAGGCGAATCTTTGATTACACTTGTAATTACTACGTTCATTTTATTTCATTCAGAAATTGTGTTTAAAATAAAGAAGAAACATTTTCTCATTTTAATTTTCATAATAACATATTACAAATCAATCCTTGCGACGTATAACTTAAAAATGGGTATGATTTTTTGATCATTTATCTTTTCTTCACATTTTGTCTGGTCTCAGTTTTAAAAATTGCTTTCCTTTTTTTTCTGATTCAAGATGATACTCTTATTTTTTTAGAATGAACTATTTCTGAGCAAAAAACAAAAAAAAAACAAAAAAAACCGAGATAATTTAGATTCTATAAAGAAACATTTCATACAATATATTATATACTATACGAACACAAATTACAAGTTAAATTAAAATTGTAAATAACTCATTAATAATATCATTATATACTATTGTAATAGTATTTGTATTGCTACATTTTTCCTTCGTTTCTTATAATTCTGTACTATTTGCTTGTGAATACGTTTTCTTCAAATATAGAATACATATGGATATAATCCCACACATAAGTTCTCTAATGTATTATGTAGGATAATGCTAAGTGAATTTCGTGAGGAAAAAGTGAAATATAATTTTCACAAAATTTCTACATTATATATTAATACAATAAAAATAATATTTTTCCTACATTTTATTCATTTAATCCTTATAAAATAATATTTACATTAATTTTTAATCTTAACTATATCTATAAATTGGACCTAATATGCGTAGTATTGATGTTTGCAGTAAACCGGATATTTATCAAATATTATAGGTGACAATTACACATTCTATACATTTTTCTACTTTGAAAGCTATTTTATTTTTATGTCACCATTTGTTCCCAAAACACATAAAACACGTGAATAAAATAAGTAATATATTTTCAAGTCACGTAGGAACCATTGCTATAAAACTAATCGTACAAAAAACTGAGATGGAGTATAAAATTTGAAACTGACATGAAATGTAAAACCAGGATCTAACAACATAATACTTGTATATTATTCAATGTGTATGTTATATGGATTACCTGAATGTGTGAAGATATATACATGTGATATATATGTGTTTCTAGCTTAGGAATAAGAAATTACAAGAAGAAGCACCCTTTAAAATCAATAATTGAAAAAAAAATCACAACTTGTTAATTATAAGAATAGTTCGTAAAAGTTAAATTATTGAGAATGAAATTAAACCGCTCCATAATAATTAAATCTAATAAATCAAATAACATTATTTTGTAAAAATAAGTTAAAAAATAATTTTGAAAAACTGTTTTTAATAATAAGATTAAAGTTTTTATAGTAAATAATTTTTTTAAATAATATTATGCAGTACAATGGCGAAAATTAGAGAATTATTCGAAAATAGTCATTAGCTTAGTCTTCAAAAACATTTCATGAAGATATATTAAATAAAATACTAAAAAACTAATTTTTTACAATCAGATTAATAATTTTTTTATTCGTAATATACACAAAATAATAAGGTGTCCGAAAAAAATATACAGTTTTATGCAATTTAATTCATGCGCACTAAATAATTTATTTGATTTAACAATTTTTATATCTCAAAGCTCGTAGTTTATTTTTTAGATTACTCATCATTAATCATTTAAGAAAAACAACTATATAAAAAGTATTTTGATGCAAACACATCATATTTTATCGAGAAAATGTTCAACATAAATTATCAACAATTTACATATTTTATTAGCCATGTTTCCCTTCATTGAGAGATGAAATATTCCAGTGAAGAAAATAAAAATATATAATTTGTATTTACCCTTTATGTGTTTTATATATATATATTCGAATAACAACATTCAATTAAAGGTAAAAGAAAAATTCATATTACTTTCATAAAAAGCACTTAATTATGAAAAATAATGTATATAAATTTACTGAAAATGAACGACAGCAAAATAATCATTTTGCTTCTCTTTTTAATTTGAATAGTTTCTGTCTTTCTTAATTTTTGTTTCCTGTATTTAACAAAAAGAAAAATAGTAGGTTTATTCGAAATAAAACTAAGCAAAATTTCACTTATTTGTTTTAAATATCACTAAATAAAAATATAGATTTACATTAATGTAATCTTGAAATCTTTCAAATAAGACAAAAGAATAATTCAAGATAAAAGAATTCACGTTATACATACATTTTTCTTATTTTAATGATCTGACAGTATAGAGGACGAATAAAAATTTCATACATACCCATTGCCATAAAATTGCCCTTAAAAGACAAATTAAGAAATTGTTTCATCTCGGTTACATATCAAATGATTAGAAAGTCATCAGCAAAGACGCCAATTACGTCAACAAA
This sequence comes from Nephila pilipes, assembly GCA_019974015.1. NCBI lineage: Eukaryota > Metazoa > Arthropoda > Arachnida > Araneae > Nephilidae > Nephila > Nephila pilipes. The sequence continues at coordinate 31,314 of BMAW01120795.1, read as the reverse complement.
CATGTGACGTAACTTGCTACCAAGGATTATAAAAGGCTCTTCCAAAACGCTTAGAAAGATATTTCATTCCTTCATTTAGCATTGTTTTTATAATTTCTTTACGTAAAATTACATATATTTTTTCCCGAAGTTTTTTCTAAATACAAAAATATATTTTTTATTTACATTTTAAAAAATAATTTTTACTTCGAATTTTAAATCTTTAGGCTCTTTTTATATAAGGATTTCTAGTTAATACACTAGGTTCTGTGTTTTAATTTCGAACTTCTTAAACCCCGTCACATCAAGTATAGTTACATCAAGTATTTAAAATAAACACAGATACATAGAAAATACTCGGAATTTAAAAGAAGATATCTTGTTAATGAATGGATCTTAAAAATGGATCATTTTTTTTCACCAAAGGAAGGATTAATAATAACCATTTTATAGCAGCCATAAAATTAAGAATAAATTTATTTTCTTTTAACATTTTTTTAAACTTTGAATTAATTATTTGGCTAATAAACATGTTAATTAGAAGACGATAGTTAATTTCCATAAAAATAAAAACAAGAAATTGCTATAGCTTGTAAATTAAGACATTGAAATTTCTAATTATCTAGGTGATATAGAAAAATGAAAGCAAATTTATTATTTATAATTTAATATAAAACTAGTTTAAACAAGACTGCGTGTACCATGAACTAATATATATATATATATATATTTAATGTCAATAAAATTTTTAAAAAGCTAAGAGAATATTGTGTAGTTATTGTAAATATGTTAACTTGTGATATATGTATAGTGTAATATGTACACTCTAATTAACGAAACAGATATAATAGGAATGGCCGATTAAACAGCTCAAATTCACATCATAGTTAAAAAATAAATTAAATTTATGCAAATCGTAATATGTTATTGAATTGAAAGAAAAATTCAACTATGTAAAATGGACTTGCTAAGAAGCTCATGTAAAATATCAATAAATATACTAAGCCGAAGTGAAGTAGAGATCTTTTATCATGAACAGTGTTACGCTATAAGGTTCAACCATTATGGATACAAAAATAGTAATCAGATGAAAGCTTTTATGAGTAATAAGTATAAATGATAAACATTTTGGTAAACAATTTTATATGATTTGTGTGTGCGTGTGTTTATCAAAATTGATTTATAAACTATAAATTAAATTTATTTTTATTACATTCCTCTATAAAGGAGGACTATTTTTAATTAAGTGAAACTTCCCTTACAGTCATAAAATTGTAAGTGAAGATTCAAGTTTTAATGAACAGTTTCGTGTTTCCTTATAGATCAAAATAATAGCAATAGTTTTCAATAAATACATTTAAAGTACAGTTTTTAATGAAATATATGAACACATGTCTCTCTTTGAAAGGTCATTTTACATAAATAACTTTTAATTTTTGGGAAATTTGAAGAAATAAATTGTTTTGAATATCATTTTTTCTGTTAATATCCCTCTCACAAAAAACAACGTCATTAAAATTTAATACATGCTAAAAATGTGGAAAATAATATTTAAATAACATATTTCTTAGCAACATAAAAAAAATGATATGTCATTCATTTTGTTTATCTTTAGCTTTATTACTTATGCTAGACAATGCCATTGATCTTTGTTGAGTGTAAAGAACAAAAAAGAAAAAGTCCCATGCAAAGTTTTATAAAGTACAGATCATTCCACACAAAGTGCGCTTTTTTTAAAGTTATTTTTAAATTACTCAATTAAATATGAGAATTCAAGTAAACGATAAGATATCGAGGAATGGACAATAATAAGCATTTCCGATATTAAAATTAAAGCAAACAATGAATTATTAAATTGAATATTATAAGAGCTACATGCAGTAAATATTGAGGCAAATGTTACAAAAATTAAAAAGTGATCTGGTACTCCAAAAGTAATCCGACTAACACAATAGCCCCTTGGTTGGCTAATAAGATAAGTATGAAAAAATTGTTCTAACATTCTGCATCTATTGAATAATAAATTCCATAAAAACTAGAGTTTTTATAAGATATTGTTCTTCTGATTTCTAATATAGAAATAAATATCGATTATTTTATTTCCTTTGCAATTTATATGACACCTTTCCACTAAGTAATATGAAAAAATCACAACTCAGATTATTGTTTGTAAGTGTAATAAATTCTTAAAGCTACATGTAAATCATTAAAAGTTTTTCAAATATTTAATATGAAATACTTATAAGCCAAAATGAGATATTTTTATATTATCTGATTTTAAGAAACTGAAACTTTTGTTGCTTAACAGTAAAGCATTACATGAAAACTAAGTCAAAAATATGTATAAAAAAAGTATTGCTTTATCTCATTATAAAGTCTTTTTTTGATCAATAATTTAAATTTCCGTTAAATCTTAATTAATGACACAATAATTGTTGCTCTTTTATCATAATTACGGCAACATAAGAATATACAAAATCTTAATAGCTAACCACTTTTTGAATAATAATTGAAGGTAATATATTTGCTATAAAAATTCAAGTATATTAGCAAATTAAATTTTAAATTTAATTTTTATAAAGATATCGCAATCAATGTTATAATTAAATACGTATTGCACTTAGTTGTACTTGAATATATTGAAATCGGATTTATATTGAGATACCATGGGAATTTAAAAATAATAATAAACTATTTATTAATAAATAGTTAATTATTTCTTACAGTCAATACTGCTTTAGCATGTTCGAAAATATTAGTTTTACACATTTATCTTAAGTACATTTATGAATAAAATTTAATATTCAAAACAAGATAACAATTAGAAGAAAGTTAAATGATGAAAAATCAAAACAGAATATTTGATATGTTAGTTTAAAATTTATCTAATTTTATATTAGTTTAACATTCATCTAATGTTAAATTAGAATAGTATGTATCACTTATCTTTGTGATTCTGACTCAATATGGCATTATTAAAACATTTTAAATATTTTAAAGTATTAAAATAAACATCTCTAAAAAACACATTTTGGAAGACCTAGCGAGTGTTTTTGCAACATTTGAGCGGAAACAAGTTCAAAAGTCAAGTCGAAATCGCTTTCGAAATATCTGGATATCGTTCATGCAGCTCAGAACTATTTCCTGAAAATGTTTTAACAACGTAATACGAAGGCCGTTCAGAAAATAAGCATCAAGCCTCACAATATTAAAATTAATTTTTTTCAACAAGACTGGTTGTACTTCGTTCAAAGTCTTGAGTAGAATGTACTCTCTCGTTCGTCTCATTCGGTTGGAAATTCTTGCTGCAGTTTCGATTTGAAATGAGCTTCTCCTTTCCGAGTGCCATCAGGCACGAATTGAGATGAATAATCAGGTATCTTCTTGGAAAGGGAAATGGACCGTTTCTGATTTCAAATTGAACAAAAACTGTTTACTCATATCGTGTCATGAACCGTACTAATGTATAGTAGTGTTATCGTTAGTGTACAGATTGCAGAAAAAATTCTAAAATCTTAGTTTAGGTCCATCAAATCATATCCTTCTTTTCGGACATTAAAGATGAGTTATCTCATTCAATTCATGTCCCAGAGGACAGGTAGTAATACCAAATGGTACTGAAAACCGTAAAGTTATTATAAAGGGCAATACTAAACGAAGAAAGTGTATTTGTTGAAATGCAATTTACGTCCTAATAAAGACAAGATCACAATGCAACTTTGAACTCATTCGATTGGAGTAACCCAACAATCTTACTGATCTTATCTGACACCTTCAGATCAGAGCTGTGATTCTATTTGCTTTGAAGTCATGGGATTGAAAAAGATTTTCGAGAGAGAGAGAGAGAATGCTGAGAGACGTGACATCAAACATTAGATCAATAGGCGGTGGAAGATTTCTTTTTAAAATGTAGGATAAATCCCATCTCTTTCTTGCAAAGCGTATTGTGAAGAAAGAAAACAATATCGAAAAATAGTGTTGGGTGAAAGTACATTAATTGGTAAATTTTTTAAAAGTATATTACTTTTTTTTGATTTTTAAGAAATTGAAAAAATTTACTTTCTCTGCATATATATGTATCCCTCGGACTTCCTTAATTTCAGCTAATATCTTATTTAATGTGAATTTTCTTAAACATATCTATGAGTATGTTACTTATTTTTAAGTTAACGAAGTCACACGCACAGGAAGAGTCATGAATAAGTTTTCCTAATAAATTGGAAATCATCTCATTCCGAGCATTTCTTTAATTTCGTAAAGCAAGAATACGTAAGTATGTTTTAAAATAATTTGTCATTATATATTCTTTTAATACTTAAACGTAAAATATTTAAAAATAAGGAGAGTATGCAAACTAATTTTCATGAATACAATTTCTTATAATCAAATAAAAAAGTTAGGACTACTTTTTTTTCGATATCAATTTCTTTAACTGAAATATTTGGAATGATTCCAATGCTTTTGAGAAACATTTTTCTTAAAACTACATAAGTAATCCACTGCTATCACTCTGTTCAAATAGTTATTTCTCAAATACTTAGCTCTGAAAAAATATTTTTGTAAAAGTTTAAAAATTAATATGTCGAACATAAAAAAAAGTGAAAAAGTTCTATGAATAATTTTGCAAAGAACTGATTTATCCACCTTAAGAGTGCTTTTTCAACAATTATTATTAAATTAATCAATTAGATACACTCTATAACAATAAAAGGACGCACCAAGAAGGATTAGACCAATAGTAATGAAATTTCGTATGCAAATACATTTGAGCCGAACATGTGAATGATTAAATTTTGGTTTCCAATCAATGCATAAAGGGAGCTACAGCGCATTGGAACAGCAATTATCAACCTGATGATCAAATATTCTGTTGAATTGCTATTTAGGATACCATCAAAATATTGAACATATTACGAGTAACTGTCAGAGTTTGAAAGAGGTCGTATCATTTGATTGAAAGAGGCAGGTTGGGCAAATCAGAGAATTGCTCGTCATATGAGTCAAAGCGATGCGGGATTAGAAGGTCCTCGCAAGATTGGGAGGACACTGGCAGATTTTAGCTTCATGATGGTAGCGGTCGATCTAGGACCCCATCAGATCTTGAGAAGTGAGTGATTGTGAGATCAGCTCTCACAGCGCCTGATTCCTCAATATCAACCATCAGATGGGCGACTCGCACAAGAGTGTCCACCATGGGCCTTTACAAACGACTGATAGGGCCAATTCTAAGCCCGTACCGACCACTACGCCCCCTGCCACTCTAGCATGCACTCTATCGAGTCAGAGATTACAGTGGTGCTTGGATCTATTAGGTTGGAATGATGCTGACTGGGGACATATAGTATTCAGAGATGAATCCCGCTTCCAACTGAACCGTGTTGATCATCAAAGACGTGTCTGGAGACGCAGCGGGCAGCGTACAAATTCTGCTTTCACTATTGCACGCCACACAGGCTCTCAATGGAGTTATGGTCTGGGGTACTATTTCCCTTGTTAGCCGGCCCCCTTTGGTCGTCATTAGAGGCACGCTTACACCACAGTGATACGTCAACGACATTCTGAGACCTGTTTTGCTACCGTTCCTTTTGCAGTACCCAGGTCTTATTTTTCAGCAAGATAATGCCAGACCACAAACGGCGCGTGTTGCTATGAATTGTCTTACAGCTAGTAAAATACTTTCCTTGATCAACCAGATTTCTCTCCAATTGGAGCATGTCTAGGATATGATGTTAAGGCGACTGCATCTACCAGGGAATGTTGATGACCTAGCCTGAAAATTGGGGCACATTTGGCAAGAAATACCGCAGAAGACCATCAGGGAGCTATATCACTTTAAGCCACGTTGTGTGCTCTTGCATCCAGGTTAGAGGTGGGTCAACACCTTTTTGAGCTCGTTACTTAGTAACTATGTAATTGTGGAATAAACCATTCAATTTTTCTGAAAATTTAACTATTTTCTATTCTGTACATAATTTTACCTACCCCCAATTTTTCTCTCCATCGCACTTCTTTTGGGTGCGTCGTTCCTTTTTCTGTTATAGAGTTTATAAAAATTGAAAGAAACTTAGAAATATCGAGAAAGGGTAACAGTAATTTTTTCCGGTATTAAAACTAAAGGAAGCGATAAGTTATTAAATTGAACATTATATCAGCTATATATAATTAAAATTAAAGCAAATGATCAATTATTAACTTGAATATATATAAGCTAAGTGAAATCAAAATTGTAGAAAACGATAAAAAATTGAAAAAAGAATTATTACCCAAAAAGTGATCCAACTAAAACAATAGCCCCTTCGGTGGCTAATTTTTTTTACAAAAGTCTGAAGTGTTCAAACAGATGATTTTTCTCTCGTTATTACACCGCAGCATTAACGTAAGACAGAATTGGAACTATGGGATTAAAATTTTAAATAAATTCTTTTAAAATTACAGCGTGGAGGTTCTCTTTCCAGCAAAGTGAACAAGAATAAGTATGCTTGTTAATTAACTCGATAAGTAAATCCTTATCGTCTCAATAGTGAGTGTGTCTAAAGTATTCCACCGGACAAATTTTTTTGCAAACCGACAGGTACAGGTTCGTATCATCCTTTCGACCAAGGTCAACGAACTATCGATCACGAAGTAAAAAAAAACAATTCCACAAAGTGGGGGTCGAAAATACTAAACCACCGAAGCAGGTCTCGAAACATATATTAAATAATTCAATTATTTTTGTGAAAACAGATACGCTATTTTTTTAACGATAGAATTGGATAAATCAAATTTCCAGAAATATGTGGAACAATTATATTAATAATATATTATACTCTCTCGTATGTATTAATGTGCTTCAGTTTATTGAAAGAATAAAGAGCTTTGTTGCTGGCAGATCTCTCCCCACCAAATGAAATTACAATTTCAATGAAGTATTGATACAGTTACATTTAAAAATGTGAATACTACTTATGTCTAATGAACCCAATATCTATTATTATAAAACACAATTGAAAAATTAATATTTAGTTTCAGCAGTTTCTATATTCGCTGCCTACAAAAAAAAGCACTATCAAGGACAAAATTCATCATAGCAGAATTTATCAGAAATATAATACACAGTAACTATAGAGGTGAAATGATTGAAAATACAAATCTTCTCGGGAATCTTCAATATCTTTGCCTTCCTGTTAAGGATCGGTCCACACTTGTTTAATTTGTTCTAAAAGGATGAGTGACTGAAAGTGAAATTTAAAGGTGCACGAACTAGATATGGCCATACTACGGCAAATCAGATGTAATTGTGTTGAAGACTTTTGAAAAATATGGAAAAATTATATCTTTATTGACCAGGACTATCGAAAATAGAGAATGATCTCCAGGGTATCCCAGAGGTCCATCACCAGTGTTTACCAAAGACAGTGAACTCCTTGGAAAAGAGAGATCACTATGGTGCCTAGGTATCATGATACCCATACTCACTTTGAAAGAAAGAAAGCCCTTGAGGATCCCCGATATAATTTCCAGGAGTGAGGAGCTCGGCTATACACCCAGACACTGGTTTACCATTTTTAGTTTTTTTTTCAACACGTATGAGTTACAGTACGACTACACTTTCACACCCAATCACTATATGGGGGTTGAAATAAAAGGGAGATCTTTCTGATGATTCTCTTATTAACAAATCTGCTGGATAATCTTTATGTGAGCATTTATTTTAGGAGTCATTATCATTCAAAGTTATATTTAGTTTACATGATTGCAACGAATGCGTTTCATCTATCAACGATATTTACACTGAGAAATTTCCAAGATAATGGTTTTTTTTCTAAAAATAAACTCTTCAATATGCAATAATTTTATAACATATTTGTGATTAACTTATCCGTAGCTTCTACTTCAGTTGTTTTCTGAGTTGTCAAAATGACAGTCATCTAATTTAATTATAAGTCTCGCCATGGCCACCGAAGCCTAAGGTTATAACAGCACCCATAGGGTTCTTACGGCTAGCGTATTTCGTGGCTTCAATCCCTGAGGCCACTGAAGACTTAGCGTATAGCGTGACAGATGCACGTTAAGAGAAGGGCCAGCTCAGGTGACGTCCTCTTCTCTTGACCGAGAATCAAAATTACGAGGTGCGGAGGCAATAGCCATAGTGTTGCTTCCAGTATAATATTAATAAAACCAAACCAAGTTTTTCTTTCATTCACTCGTACCTATGGAAGATAACTCCATAGGAAGATACGTCGTGTCCTTATGGCGCGTGCTTATAAGGACAAATTTATGTATGAATGACGCTGTAGCTGCAAAAAAAAGTACTCTAACTCATAATCCAATATAGAGAAATCTGCTAACGAGTCCAATAATATGTCGTAAATGGCTATTTTTTTATGGAAGTGTACTTGATTTGCGATATCATTCTAATAGCACGTATAACATTAAGTACAACAAGAATTATCACAATACATATTTTAAGCATCTCTATGATAAATATAAGCTTTGTAAGACATTTGACTAGCATCGAGGGTGATGAATGAATATTCTACTTCACTACTGTCGTTGCCTGATTAATATTTGTAAAATCAATCTTTGACAAATTGAGCTCGGAAAGTTCGAAAAGCCAGAACGCCAAGTACACTGCTTTTCTTCCATATCTAAAGGAATTTCAGCGTCTCTGGGAACTTTTCTTCAGTCATAATTCTAGATACAACAATTTAAGGCGAACTGTATTGAAAGTCAAATGACCCACTAGTTCGTAAATCATGACTAAAACGTGAAGAGTTAAAAAAATTCATTGAGGGAAAATTAAATTATTTTTTATACTTCTCTAAAAACTGCAGTTGCGGATTCCAAGTTAACCCTAAAACTTAGATACCTTTCCAATTCTTGGATTAGAACTAGTGAAAGCCGAATCCTTCACGAGATTATTTTCGGATATCATTCGCAAGCAATTTTCAGAGGGGCAGGCTACATAACTTTAGTTCTGCTGGAAATTTTAAATTACCTTCAACCCATGAAATGATCATCCAATTAGAAAGTGTTACCTCAAAATTCAGCAATTTTGAAATTTTTGAATATGCCCAATAATAACCTTAATAAAATGGCGTTGAAATGTAGTTCAAATATTGCGTGTTTGAATCTAACTATTTAGATGTTTGCGTTTCGAACTCGATTGATTTATATCTTTAGGAAAAATAAATCCTACATATGTTCTTGTGTGTAAATAAATTTTAAGAAAAGTCTTCTCTAGATCCAATACTATTTTTATCAGCTAAATATTAATAAGCAAATAAAAGATGTTTGATTTTAATTTCGTAGACCACCAAATTCAAAAATTTAGAGATACATAGCGAGAAATGAGAATCTAGTTGAAAGGGAGTTCATATTTCTTGTTGTTCTTTTATTTTGAAAAATGCTTGGTACGGCATGTAATAAAGAAACCCATCAAAGAGTTGTATAATTTCATATACTCAATAATTCATTAAACAAGAACTCCTACAATCTCGTAATATTTGTGTAGCAATCATGAATTTATTTTTATTCGATGAACACGATTATAAGAGATTTTTAGCAACTCGTTATGAGTGCTTCCAAATTTCTAATATGTTCTCTAAGGGAAACATAAATTCTTTTTCAGCACAGTTTCTTTAAAAGCATTTCAGGTTTTGTGATATCTTTTATTCATATGGATCCTAGATCCCGCAGTTTCGGAGAATTTCGTAAGAACTTATCTCAATCTTAGCTGATTATAAAGGCAGTTGTATTCCTTGGTGTTCAATGATAATAAATTCATTAGCAGTTTCCTATAAAATAAGCGATTCGTTTGTTATTCTTGCCACGGTAGCCAAGTATTCATGGTTGCGGATTCGCGGGTTGCTGTTTTCATCGAGTCGCGAATTCGAGCCTTGATGTCACTAAAGACCCACAGTGTTGCCGTGGCTGATGCCCATTAAATCTGTCGTAGGCCCAATGTCCTCCCTTAGGTGTGGTGTGGAAGTTAGGATAAGGGGTGCCAGCTCTATGTCGTCCTCGTCATTTGACTAATGTTCCAAATTCCGAGCTCCATTGCGAACAGCACCAGTGCCGCTTCTAGTGCCACTTTCATAAAAACAAACCAAATATCGTTTGTTCTGCTAATTTTGTACCTTCGGTAAATACGGATGCCCCCCCCCCCCGGGTTATCCTAGCAATCCTTCTCTACTTTCTACCTTCCCTTTTGTCAACTAATTATCTTTTTTTTTTTTCAATTTTTTCACGTCTAGACCACAATGAAAGCATTTTTAGCGCAGCATAGCCACATCTGGCTCTTGCGCCAATAACATTCATATTCTCTCACACCTATTTTGAATACTCTTTGACAACTCAGAGCAATTATGCCCTAAATGGTGATTCGATAGCTTAGGGGGTTTGATAGTTAGCTCGGCATACATCATTCTGAAGTAAATTAATTTTCAAATTTTGAAAGACATTTTGATGGAGTCACACACCCATAAGGTACCGAGTGTGAAAGAATAGTCTCACCATAGCTTATCCATGTTGCAAGAGGCAATAATTTGGGTATCCACTTTCAGAAGGAGGGAAGTTGTAGTTAGACAGCTTGACCCTGGGGATTATATCAGGGGAATAATCCTTCAGTTTGGGGGACCTTAGAGGCTTGCCTTCTTTAGGTAGGTATGGGCATGATAATTTGCAGGAAAACCTAGGGATCTTTTTCATTCCTATGGATTTTACTGTCTTTGGTAAACACGGGTGACACACCCCTGAATTTCATAATAATCTTTCTCTATTTTCGACCCTCCTTCATATCATTTACTTTTCTTTTCAACTATTTCACACGTCTATATCTCAGCTTCAAATTTTACCAGCTTTAAACTCACTTATCTTATTTAGCGCAGTATGGCAACATCTCACTTTTGCGCTATTTAAAATACTAGCGTTACTTGAGGGTGTCACATAAGTAACATTCGAAACAAGAGAAAAAATTAACTTCTTTATTAAAAATGCCACTTGAATTTGAAATAAATGCATATCTGTTTCTTTCCTTCAAAATAGTATTATATATTAACTTATTGTTCCATCACTAGTAAATGATATTCAGGTACTAATTAAAAAGTCATATAATGAAGGAAATCTAATGGGGTTTATTTGAATTTTTGAATATTCAAATTGAACCCCGCGTCTGAGCCTAAATAGTATCTAATTCTGTAAATTACCTAAAATAATTCTTAAGGTGGGTACGAGTCAGAACCGTGTCCATTAAGATCAGTTATCGTAAGATACCTCTGCTATTATTGCAGATCTTTCACCTATCTCTCATTTTCTTCTATCACTACATATATACCTCCATATTGTCACTTACCACTAACCTTCTTATTAAATTTTTAATAGATTATAAATGTTATCACTTCAAAACATTTTTAAATACACTTCAGTTTCTTAGCTTAATTTACCTAAGTCACGGTTTATTCATAAAAAGCGATTCTCAAAAAAATGAAGTCTTTTTAATGTCTTCAAGAGTTTATTCAGGGAAAATACACACGAGAAACTCGTTATAATCGTATCCGACCTCCCGAAACGGCGTCCTTTGAGGCATTTTTCCTCTTAGGTGACAAAAAGAAGTAAGTGGGAGACAGATCTGGAAAACAGGGTGTTGTAGGAGATGCGTGTTCGTTCGGTATATCTCTTAGTACTCACGACATGTGATTGGCCGCGATGGAGCCTTCATATATCAGTAAATTACTCCAAGCGCTGTGTTCCCTATTATTAAAGCGTTCGAGAACATAAAAAAAACTTATATAAAGTTTACTTTTCACTGCTTCTTTCGCAAGCACAAATTCCTAATGGACCACATTTTTCTCAATGAAGACAAGAACATCGACGTCTCCCAGGTCATTTTTAAATTTTTTTGTATCATTCAAAAACATACGTTCTGGTTATAATTTCGTTCTTACAATTTTGAAAGATCATATGGAAAGTTTCCTTAGTAGACTTGTTAAATTCCATACAAAATTTGAGGGCATAACGCTTCTCTATGATTCACGATGCTTCAATTATTGATATAAACGCTAAACACTTTTATTTAGGTACAGATCTACGCATTCCAGAGGCTAGAGTCAATTGAAACAGATCTCCTAGTTTACATCATATTTCTCACAATCCATAGGCCGCGGTAGCCTAGTGGTCATGGCTTCGGATTCGTGGCCGGCGGTTTTCTTTCAGTCGCGGGTTCCATTCTTGGCCGCTAAAGACCCACCGTGTAGCCGGGACTGATGCATGTTAAATCTGTCGGGGCCCAAAGTTCTCCCGTTGGCTTAGTGTGGATGTTTGGAGAGGGGGTGTCAGCTCAAGTTTCATCCTCGTGATTTGATCGTGGTTCAAAATAACGCTGTCCGTCGGCAATAGCCCTCGTGTTGCTTCTAGTGTGACGTTAATAAAACTGAACTAAAATTCCACAATCTATACAGAACTCCCTGCACCCTTTCCTATTGGATGAAAACATAACTTCAGGTACAAATTATGTATAATGTATGAAGAGCTTTTATGTAGACAGAGCATTGACCTTCCAATAAGAATGTTTGCCATCACGAACAATTTTTTATAATATTCCAAATAAATTTTAAGAAAATAAAGCCGAAACTTTTAGTTTTTTAAATATCAATGGGATATAAAATTTATCAAAGGATTAAATTACTGCAAACTCTTCCCCAGATTTCAAGGTTTACCTCTAATTAATACAGAAATAGAAAAGTAAAATGTTCTTCTGTACGTTTATCACGATTGATATGAAAAGTATGAAACATATGGTGTGTTGTAATGAAATAAAAACGAGATGACAAATCATACTAGTTTTTACTAGTTAATAAACCAAAAAGGTTAGATGTTAGTTTAAACTGAATCAATTAGAAATATTCTAGGATATGCGAGTATTACACTCAGTTTAACTCCTTAACTGTGACATATATTTCAGAAAAATTGACCAAAAATGGAAACTTTTTTTGACTGCTTAAATTTGTTCTTTATATTATTATAAAAGTTAGAAAATGGTTTTTTATTACAAAAATAAAATTTTAAATATACCCATTAATTAAAAATTAATTAATTAATAGATTACTTAAAATTATTAATTAAAAATACCTAAACTATGCTCCACATAGTGTGTGAATCGGACATTGCAAAAAACTCACTGAAAAACAACCGAAAATAAACGAGAAAGCGAAACTCTACCTTTGTTTATCAATCCAAGTGTGTCTTAATTTATCTGTCAGCACCCCCATTTTCCCTCCCTCGACTGAAGTTGTAATCGGTAAGAAACTAGGACTTCTAATGCCATCTATTAGGAAAATAGTGGATTAAGTATCTTAAAGTAGAAACGAACTCTGCTCGGGCTTCACAAGATAGAAATGTTAATTTTTCTCCTGCCGAAGTCAGTTCGGACATCACAAATTCTACTCGTAGTTGTTGCCCGAACTGGATTCGGGCGACACTGGCAAGGGGTTAATAAATGAGTTTTTGTCTCCTTAAATTTTTTTAACTACTTACCTAAAAGCATCTTACAAAGATGCAGCTTGTGATATATATCGCATTCATCATATTTTTCATTGCTTGAGGTTCGCAAATTATTTGCCGAACCGTTATTTTTTTTATTTTTCCCTATTAAAATGACAGAATTTCTGATACATGTGAAAAATTAAAATTGATGAAATTCTTGTTTATTTAAAAAATATAGAAATATCTACTGATGAATGATTATATCTTTTTATATAAAATCAGAATGTTTTTATTTAAATAATTATACATTTGACGTATTCTTTAAAAAAAATGTATGATTAATATATAATAATTTTCCTAAGATTGAGATTTAAATGTATTTTAGAAATAATATAATTGAAATAAAAAGATTAATGTGCAAATGTTGAAACACATTGCCAAATAATGAATTTGTTAATAAAAATGCATTGTTTCAAACGATATTTTTTCTCATTCTTGTTAACAAAGAACAGCAACAGTAAAATGAGAATTCAGGAGTTAAAAGCCTCGAAATTGCTGTAATGGTTACATAAAGTACTATACTTCAGAAATGTTGATAATTGTAAAGAACTGAAAATGGTTAAACATATATTTAAATAACGTTCAAAAGATCCGAAAGTGAGTAAGTGAAATAATTTTCATTAATTCTTCAAAAATTAGAGATAACAAGAACACTTAATTGTAGCTTAATATGTTAAAGGATTTATTCATATTTCCTTAATAGGTTTCAATATAATTGAAAATTTTACAATTAGCTGAATTAAGTTTTCGCATAAATTAATAAATTTAATTTAACTTAGAAAGGAAATGTTTTATAGTTAATTCTTATATTCCAGTTTTCTGAGTAATTATTGAGTTTTAATGAATATTCGCTATACTTTCGTACATTAATTTAAGGAAATAAAATTTCTGCGAATCATTTTTTTGTATCATGGTATTGACATCAATAATATAAGTTTCCTGTTATTATTTAAAGAATTAATATTTACCACAGGACGCATGTTGAAAAAAAACACTTAATACAATCGTGAAATGATATTCATCCCATTGCCGTAATTTAAAACTCTCATTTTTTGTCATAGTAAAGAATTTTTATTGTGTTTTAAAACATTTCGCTTTGTAGAGTAGAAAACGGTGTGATTATAGAAAAAGAACAATTTCTTCGTTTGGTTCATTCGTTAAGAGAATTTTTATATCATCTCTACATTTGACATTTCTTTAATATCTGGAGAGAAATCTCTTTAATCCAAAGGGTTTGAATTTATTATAATTTATAAAAATTACTTAGAGCATATTTTCAGAAACGATTGCTTAAATATCTATAAAGACTAATTGTTCCGAATTTTTAAATATTTCAAAATGTCAACTTCGAAAATATTATAAAAAAATGAACTAGATATGGCTGCTTTTTTCATAAACTCCTTAAATAATTTACATTAAAAGAAACTATTCGGAATATTTATTTGCATAAAAGAAGCAAGAACGTATAAATTATTTATTCCACAAATTTATAATCAGAATTTTTAAATGTAATTAAAAAATGCTATAAATATGTATTTTGAATATATTTACATACACACAGTATGACTAAAATATTTACGAATAATGTTACAAAATCTGTATTTGGGGTACCATCTGGTGCATAGAGACCTAGAATCTAGTATTCTGAATGTGTTTGATAAGCAGCATCAGATTGAACTGAGTTTAACTCAAAATACAACATTTTGCGAATCGATTGTTGTTTATATGGTTATAAGGAAGTTATGTGTGAAACAGAAATGGGCGATAATGTTTTTTCTCGAATTGAAAAACTAGGGAAATTTATAAAATGATGCAAATTGCTTACGGAGATGGTTGTAAGTCTCGATAGAATATGTTTTTGTCCTTTGCGAATTCTCTAAATGGTATACAACATTACGAAATCGGAACAGAGGCAAATATTCTTCCAATATTCTCGAGTGAAAACAATGTTAGTTTCCTTTACTGCAGATAAATGATGCACTTGAAATTTGTTCATGGGGGTCCAAAAGCGAATGTAGTGTTCTGCAACGAAATTTTCCAGCAAACTTATCAAATAATGCAGAACACTTAGAATATCTACTGGTTGTTCCGATTAGGCATGTTTTTTTTTTTACCATTGGAAGATTTCGAGATGGTTAGAAAGTGGTTCAGTGTAGTAATATAATAAGAAGTTCTCATATTAGCTTAACTTCGCCGAACATCGAAGCTGTTCCTTCTGCGTTGAGAAAGAACCGATGATTAATAACACTGCTCGCAGAGAAATTGAAAAAAAGAAACCGACCTGACAGTGATTTGTGGAAACGGAATGAACATTTTACATTTGTTGACAACCAAACGATAAGAACTGCTAGTCAACATTTTAAATCTCATAATCGCAAGCCAAAATTTTAAACTCATTACCGGTGAAAAATCGTGGTTCTTCCCCCACAATCGAATAAATTCTGAGAATCAGGAAGTGAAGAGACAGATTGCAGAATCGATTATCTCCTGCACCAAGGCGGAAAAATCTTCTCTTCCACAAATTCAGAGCGAATATGATGATGATAACATATTTGTATAAAAGGTAATGATCCCCCGGAAATTTTTTCCAAAAGGACACCCAGTGCAAGCAGCGTTCTACAGATTCTTAACAGATCGGTTGTTAATCCGTACCACGTGACTGCGGTCGAACATAAGAGAAAACAAAACTTGGATCTTGATTTACTCTAATGCATGTGCCGTAATTGGCAACGGTGGATTGCTGTTTATCTCCAAAGCTTGAGTTGAAGCTATAAGGACAACACTTAGACAATATCAAAAGGTAAATGAAACTCCAGCTGAGTGTGAAGAGGCCCAATGATCGCATCAACCAATAATAGCTTTAGATTGGTCATACGTTGAGTCATCATATAAATAATTTATTTAGTATACCGTCTGTTTTATTATATGATAGTGCGCTTCAACAGTGTTAACAGAAGTAAAAATTCGTGTTACTAACTCGAGTGGGGATCCTTTGTGTCATAGTTGTTAACGACACTATAAACAAGCCCGTGAGAGTTTTCAAACAAACAGATCGAAGGTTTGAATCTCCCCGGTCACTCAAGATCAAATAATATCTTCTGCTACAGATAAGAAAATCCTTTCATAATGTAGCGGAACCATAACATGTCACCGAAGTTTATTTATAAGCGTAGTCCTATAGATTGTTAGACAAACTAAATGTATACATATATGCACACATATAGAGAAAATGAAACAGTTAAATTTTAATAAATATAAATTAATAACTGTTGATTCATTTTAATAAGTGTACATTTATTTTTGTATGCAATTTTCTAAGATATTGAGAAACAATTTTTATACCTATAATTTAAACACTTTCAAAACTTACACATTTTCCATACCCTGAGATCAAAGCAAAAATATTTTGATAATTACAAAATTATTTTTCTA
Organism: Nephila pilipes; assembly: GCA_019974015.1. Lineage (NCBI taxonomy): Eukaryota > Metazoa > Arthropoda > Arachnida > Araneae > Nephilidae > Nephila > Nephila pilipes. The sequence continues at coordinate 14,379 of BMAW01120795.1, read as the reverse complement.
ACAGTCTTGAAATAAGGTGTTATTTTATATCTTATCAGATATCACAGATTGTTAAAAAAAAGTTTACTTATAAATGACAGAAGGTCGTGATGGCAATGGCAATGATGGATATTTTTCGGAACGAACTTAACAGCAGAGAAGTAAATTTATATATATTTAAATTGCAGAAAATATTTTCACCAAGGTAAAAAAGTCTGGAATTTTAATAAAAAAGAATATATTTTACCACTTTACTAGCATAACAATTTTCGTTGATTTTATTTTTATTGCTTGAAGAAAATGGTTCCATTTGATTCAATCAACAAACGACTGAAGGTATGTATTAGAGTTAAAATACAAGGTTTTTCAAAATGCTAATTTTAACTCTTCATAGAACCTATGTTCTCTCTTCCCAATAATATTTATATATTTCTGAAAAACTAATGTAGTTTAGTTTAGTGTATATTAATATCATGCCAGAAGCAACACGAGGGCTATTAGCGAAGGACCTCTCAATTTTGATCCTCGATCAAGTGACGAGGATGACACCTGAGTGGGCACCCCCTCTTCTAACTTCCATACCACGCCAACGGGAGAACTTTGGGGCCCGACAGATTTAACGTGCATCAGCCCCGTATACACGGTGGGTCTTTGGCTGCCAATATTCCTCAAAAAGCCCATTTTTACATGATGTGTATGTACATTGTACTTGTTTAATATACTTTATAATTTATCACAGTCTCTAAGTCAATCAATTAAACTTTTCTTCTACCTGTAAAAATACATTTAGAGCTTTAATTCCAAGCAATACATAATACTCTTAGCTAAACATAAAATACAGAGTTGTTGATGGGTCTCAGTTTATTTTCTAAAATCACAAGGAAGAGAAAATTACTCTGCAGTACAGTTTTTATTCCCATGTATGTTTGCTCTCTATTCCTTAGTTCAACATGTCTGGTCTAGACAATTCCCAATAACAACAATATTTTTACAGAAAAGTTAAGACTTCCATATTTGTTGGAACTGATATATATAAAAAAATCTCATCACCAGTGTTATTATAATTGCTATTTTACAAATTCATTTTAAATTTTGTGATTATCTTTGTCTTTTCGTGTTTTAAAGCAAAATCACATTTAAATAAGAGAGTAGACTTCAATATTTATTTTGCTGCGAAAGGAAGTAATTGTATTTAAAGAAAATCATAACCATTAAAAGAATTTGCTTATGCTGATATTTTGACATGGGAGACAGAAATAATACTTTTGATTATCTTTGCTGTAATTATGTATTTCTTTTACTTCTCCATAATGTGTAAAATGTTGAGCAGAGAATTCGACACTTGGCTCCAAATGATCTAATTTGAAATATGTACTCTCATATTAAATATGCATTTGGATTTGATAATTTTCTGTTCATGAATATTTATCGTTAGCTTAAAAATTTATATTGTGCTATACTTTTTTCAATAAGTTATATATTTATTCTTTTTATTGAAAGCCATATCATAATTTATAATAAACTAATATTAAATATTTTTTTTATATTTCCATTTCATAAATCCTTTTATGCGAATTTAAAAAGAAGTTAATTTTCTTTATATTTGTTAAAAATGTAAATGACGAATAGACAATACTTATGTTATTCATAATTCCAAAACAAGCTTAAACCTGATATTTTTATATCGGACTATTTAATGTTAATTTGTCTCAAGTAAACGGATTGCTTTTTTTTCGTCCGAAATAGTATTTAGAATCCCATTGAACCAACAAAGCACTACATTATCTCAACAGCCTCAACATTACAGAAACATGTATGGTATCTCCAATTCTTTGATCGGGATAAAAAAACAGCCTTCAAAAATCTTAAGGCATTTTTATCATTCAGAAACATAAAATATCGGTCCTCTTTAAAGAACTCTTAACCCTGAGATACGTTTCAATGAGATCAGTGTATAATCAGAAGCTTCTTGAGTTCCGAAAATTAAATAAGTGAACATATTAATATTTTTTAAAAAAGCTTTGCTTTTTATATTTTATCATTCTTTGCATTAAAAATAAATAAAAGTGTTTTTAATATAAAAGAATATTATTTTGAGTTAATTGCCTATATATAATTATTGTTCATATAGGCTTAGAAAGTATTTCTTAAATTCAAACAATTTATGCTAGTTACTTATCAAAAAAACGGGATTTGCATATAATTCCCTTAAACTTTTGTTAAAAATATAAACGTATTATTTTATGAAAATAATGTAATTTTCTTAAGCAATAGTTTGCTTTCATCTGAAATAAAAAATGAAATTAATAAACTTAAGAGGCTTACACACAGGATTAGAAAATATTAATAATGAAATAATTATTTTCGATTTTATTTTAACACTAATATTGATATATTATTATTCTGTACGTAGAGTTCATAATATTCAATAAATATCTAAAGAAAAATAAATATTTATTAGATTCTTATTAAACCCTTGAGGTAAATAAAAATTTAAAATTCGTTTCCTTTGATTATTTTTTAATTTAGAAATTTTAAAATGTAATGTCAATGATTACATTGGTGCATGTTTACATAATGAATAAAGATACATTTACATTAGTGTTCAAAATTGAGACAATTTTTCAATTTGGTTGATTATCGCTACAACTACTATCCATTATCTATTATCTTAAGATTTTCATGGAATTTAGTGTGTACATAGAGTTGATATAATACAAAAGTAACTATTCAACAGTAATAACACACACACAGGATCGTGCATAACGCTCATTGGATTGGCAAGGTATGAAACAGTAGTTGCCGAATAGGCAACTAATGAAAAAAAAAAAAAAAAAAAAAAAAAAATATATATGGTATATGGGCCCAATTTAAATATTATAATCTTG
>BMAW01120795.1:0-11412 GCA_019974015.1 Nephila pilipes | reverse complement strand
CAAAAAAAAAAAAAAAAAAAAAAAAAAAAAAAAACGGATTATTAGGGAGTATGGTCCCATTTTACAGATATATAGGCTGCGCTACGTGATTCTCTGCTGAAAATAAGGGAGTTTATGAGTTCCTGAGGCAAATGGTCCCACTCGTTCAACAACTCTATTATAACGTCTTGGATGGTTCTCCTTGGGGCTTTGCTAATTGCATTTGTCCTTCCCAGAGCGTAACAGGCATGCTCTATATGAGTAAAGTCTGGAGGTCTGGCTGGTCAATACATCCAGTAAATATCCTTATTTTCCAGAAATTCGTCAACCAGATGACCTCTATGTTAACTCGCGTTGTCATCCATTAAACTGAAATCAGGACCAATTGTACCCCTGAAAAAGCAAATAAAGGGCATCAAATCATCTTCCTTTTACCTCTCAAAAGTCGCATTGCCTCTTTCAAAGACAAGGAGGTGTATGCGGCCCTCCAAAATTATGCCTGTCCAGACCATCAAGCCTCCGGTGCCGTAATGGTAGATTTCTTGGATATTAAAGGGCAGGTAGCTGATCCCTGGTTCTCTCCATATAAAAGTACGGCGAAAATTATTGATTAGGCTCAAACGAGACTCATCAGTGAAGAGAACGGTAACCCATTGATTCATGCTCCAATCTGAATGATATCTCAATCATTTTATGCGGACTCTCCTGTTCGCAAAACTGATAGGGACGCAAAGAACAGGTCTGCTTGCAAACAGTCCTCTCTCATGAAGACTTCTGGAAACAGTCACCCTTGAAACTCTGGTTATTGTGGCTGCATAAAACTCATGAAAAACCTGAGAAGCTGTAGCATCCCTGTTATATCTCACTATACTTGACAAATGGTGATGTTTTCTGGCAGTCAAAACTCTTGGACGACATTACCCATGCTTTCACTCGACGGATCCGATATTCTTGAACTGTTTCTTTAAGTCAGACACGAGAATGGGTGTTAAATCCAATTATGTGCTAATTTGGATTTAAGAATGGCCTTCGTCTAGCCTACCCATAATTCACCACCTCCTTCAATCATCTAAATCTTGGTAGTTACCCACTCTTAGTGTTTTAATTTTAATTTAGCGAATGCTACAAAAACACCATGAAACTCGGCGAAATGCGCTAATGAACGAACTACGGGTTTTAGCACATGCGCTTATAAATCCTGTTTTAAGGCTAGTTCCACCTTCATACACGCATACTCTTACGTATTCGGCGTACAATATTTACATCATGGTTTCGAAGCAGTATTTTTACATTTCGCTCAATTCTTTACATAAAATTCTACAAAATATGCAAATTCTATTAATTCTGAACACCAGTATAAATTTGAACTTCTATTTCAAATGAGACAAAGTTGAGACTCATATGCCTGCGGAATTTGATAACATATTCATAGTGTAAAAGGCATATTAACGCAGGTTTCCTAAAGGCCTTTTAAATTAGAAAGTGGTATTTCTTGATAGTTAGAGAGAAAAATGGAGTTTTGCTAGAATATTGCATGGTTAAGCTTACAATTCAGTTTCTAATCAAGACTTGATCCTTATAATGAGAAAAATAGTATTTTTCGCAAACTGTGCGGTTTGTGGAAATGGTAGTTTCGTGTCGCATGTGTGGGTGAACTGATAAGGTGATTAGTGCGCATTTAGTTAAAAATGCAGTTAGATGTATATCAACACTAATATTTGAAAAACTACATAAGCTTATATATATATATATATATATATGTGTGTGTGTGTGTGTGTTTATATATAAAAATATATAATAAATATATGTAATATATATATGTATATATATATATATATATATATATATAAATGTGTGAACGTGTGCGCGCATTGTATGTATATATAACATATCGATCAATAACTCCCGAGTCTAACATTGAAAACAACATTTTTTTTGCAAAATTTTTTTTTATTCATCAACATAACACCTTTTGTTAATCACTTTTTAGGGATACAATCGTTCCAAAAAATTCCAAATCTTTTTTGTTTTTTTTGTTTTGTTTTTTGTTTTTTTTCCAAAAGTACTCTTTTCGCAGAAATCTTTTTGTTGCGAATAAATAGCGATAAACAGCTTTCTGAATCATCGACTCGTTGCTGTTTTTGTTCCATCGAAAGCAATCGCGGCACCCACTTGGAAAAAACCTTTTTCACTTCACTTCAAAAAACCTTTTTCCTGGTCCGATCGACTTAAAATTTTGACACATTTCAAGCAAAGGTTAGTACTCTAGAAAGACCTGGTTACTGGTTTACTACGAGCGCCATCTCTGAGTTAGTCTCGGGAGTTATTGATCGATGTGTTATGTGTGTTCATCTTTATCTTTCGATAATTTGACAGATTTGGTATCAGAGCATCACTGGATAGCTGGAAAATCACTAACAATAACACATATAAATGGGTAAAGCAATGTATTTTAACACATGGATCAATAAGCCCCGAGACTGTGCGGTCGTTTTTTTGCGATTTCTTCCTTCAGACGCACCAGCAAGTCAATATAATAATCACTGTTGATTGATTTACCTTTTTCGAGGTAGTCAATGAAAATCACGCCATGCGTATCCCAGAAAACTGACGCCATGACTTTGCCAGCTGACTGCTGCGTTTTCGGACGCTTCGGACGGCTTTCTCCAGCTTCGGACGGCTTTCGCTTCGACTCTGGAGTGTAGTGATGTATTCATGTTTCGTCCATGGTCACGTAACGACGCAAGAAATCTTTTTTGTTGCGAGTAAATAGCGATAAACAGCTTTCTGAATCATCGACTCGTTGCTGTTTTTGTTCCATCGAAAGCAATCGCGGCACCCACTTGGAAAAAACCCTATTCATGCTCAATTTTTCATGAAGGATAGTAAATACACTTCCATATGATATCTGTGTCATCTCAGCAATCTCACGGAGCTTCACTTTACGATCTTTCATTGTAATTTTTGTCACTTCACTCACATTTTCCGGTGTAACGGCTTCCACAGGTCTACCCGAGCGTTCCGCGTCATTTGTGTCGGTACGACCACGTTTAAACTCGGCAAACCACCGACAAATCGTTGCTTTTGATGGACAAGAGTAACATTTATCAATCCATTGTTTCGCTTGCACGGTGTTTTTACCCATTAAAAAACAATGTTTTATCAGAACACGAAACTCGGTTTTTTCCATTTTTTAAACAAACTACAAAACGACTTTACTCCAACCTCGATAACTCAGCTGTTTCTGGTCCGATCGACTTAAAATTTTGACACGTTTCAAGCAAAGGTTAGTACTCTAGAAAGACCTGGTTACTGGTTTACTACGAGCGCCATCTCTGGGTTAGTCTTGGAACTTATTGATTCATGTGTTATGTATAAAACATAATACTGTACATGCAGAAAAAATTTAAACACACAAAATACTTTAAACTTCAAATAATGTACAGTTTTGTTTTGATAAACTACGTTATTCAGTTAAAATTGGATGTATGAAATAATTTTGTATTGTTTATCAGTCTGAGTAAAGAATTCCTGGCTGGGAGGGAAAGACAAAGTGTCAAATTACAGATGGAATAGTACAATAATAAAATATACTATTCATATAAAAATAAGATATTAATTACGTTAATTATGCAAAATAATAACTTGTAAGGTTTATAATGCGTATATACTCTGCTTAACGTAAGATAAATTGGGTACTTGTATTAGAAAATATAAGTGTAAGAAATAGTTGTATGTCATAGGTTTTATTTCAATAAAATATGTTTTTTATGTCTAAAATCTTACATTTATTTACTTTTTTTTTCTCAAAATTAAATTAAATTTATTCTATACGAGTTAATTTTAAATGCCTCGTGACATTTTTGTTTGTTTTTCAGAAATTCTTTGTGTGTATTCTCAAGACAAATTTCAATTAATATTTTGATTGGTGTATATTTACTCCCAATTTTCTTGAAAAATGAATTAATTTTCCAAAACAATTCTTCGTTCTTTCATATTTGTTAAAGAAATTAAATATAAATAACTTGAGATTGCATAATTACTCCTTGTTTTTAGACACATGATTATCATTTATTAATTAATTGGAAAACGTATTTTATAAACATAAACTATTTCGTAAATTGAATCAGTTTCAAATTTTTTAATTACAAATATGCATTACATTTACATTGATATAAATTTGTTACAAAAAAAGAAAATATTTTTATTTTACTTTCTAATGAAGACAGATTGTAATTAGAGTTTTTAAATAATTCTAACTTGTGGTAGAAAATACACTCATTTCATTTTTGATGCGAGTGCTGACAGATTTCTTTTTTCAATATAGGCGCTTAATATTAGTATAGAGTATAGCAATTGTATTTTACGTATATTTCGAATTAAATAGACTCTAAGCATTTAAAATACGCTTAAGATAAATATTATTATAACGGTTTCTTTATATTCCAAATAACTAATCATAAAAAGATGTGTTTTTCTAGTTAAATTTATGAAACTATATTTTTTGTTCATTTTTTTTTTAAATTTTAATATACTACTATTTCAATAAATACCTTAGTGTATGAATGTAACTTGTTAAGCTTATTAATTGAACGCATTTTACAATCGTGAGACACGAGACGTTAACAATAATAATAATGATACATACATTAGAATCTAATACGACCCTCGAAGTAGGTTTTAAAACGCTGTGTAAGAATATTGTCAAAAGTTGTATTAATATTGCAAGAGAAAATTAACTTATTGGTTAAATTTCGATTGTTTTTCCACCGAAAAAATATTTTGACTGAATTTCTTATATTATAATATTTAAATTTCAAGAAGTATTTATATTATTCAACCAAATTTGGATTTTTTAATCATTTAACTATATATATTTGAATTGATTTGATATTTATTATCATTTCTCTTATCAGTGTTCCTTCTGCAATCTGTAATTTGCAAGATTTATCATACATGGTTTTTTGAAATATTTTTGTTTAACCAGTCGAATTTATTTCCTATAAATATCCTTAAATAGTGATATTTGTCAAATTTATATTCTAAAGAAATTGTATGTCATTTACATTATTATAAATGTCAGTTTATGTGAAATTTTGATTGCTTTTAAACTTAGAAATTAACATGAAAATATAAAAAAAATATATATTTTATGTAACCTTTAGTATTTGGTAATAGAAATTTATTGAAAAGTTAATTTAATCAATTTTTATAGGATTTTAATTTGAAAACATATTGTTGAAACCAACCTGAATACTTCATTCAATAGATTTTAAAGTATATGCTATTAGACATTATGAGTTGACAAGGATACCAAACAATTTATTATGATAAAACGAAATTCATAGCTCGCATATCATATGAGATTAGGTGCCTCTTCTTATGTAATTAAATAGACCGAACAAGTTAAGATAATTTAAAAACTTTTAATTAATGGCAATTGTTAAACGCAGAAAATATACTCAACTAACCTACCTGAAACTTCGTATAAGGAACAGTATTTCAATCTTTAAAGTACTTGTTCTTCAATTATTTGCAAATTAAGAACTATTGATTTGTAATTGTAACTGACTATGTACCCTCTTCCGATGTAGTTAGTTTCTATTTAGAATTTTAGACTTTAACTGCTCTATCCTTCAAAGTTGCCAAATGAGTTACTTCATTTGGAAAGTTAAGCTTATTTTGATTCTGCACGTCCCATTATTCTGAGGGAATAAATCTATACTTAATCATTTTAAAATGAGGTTATGTTTTGCGATAACAGTACAAAGTTTTAAATTAAATTTAATAAGTAGTTAAAATTTAATCTGATTCATTTTACTTACACTTTTCAAATACTCTGATTCATTTACAATATAAATATTCTTACTGGTCCCATTTATTCGTATTCGTTTGATATAACAACATATTGCATTGAATTTTGTCAGTTAAATAATTAAAGAATACGTAAAGTTACAGTTTGAAAACTTGAAGAAATTTTTTCTGACAAAAAGTTTGGTTTTTTTATTTCATTCACTCAAATCCTCAATATTAAATCAGATTAAAAATATTCTGAAATCACACATTGTTCTTATAACGTATATATATACATTGAATGTTATTCTATCTTATAATGTATTGAAGTCTTTGTCATTGAATGGTTTTCATTCGATATGAATGACGGTACTTATAGTAAGTTCCGTAAAAACTCTAAAACGTTCCTCATCCATTTGATTAAGATAAGTCGTAACTTAATATTGGATTTACATATATTTAAACAAAGTATTTGAAATACAATTCTTCAACTAATATCCTTATTGATAGGTATCTAAAACATTAAAATTACATTTTGTTTAGTAATTATTAATGGAATTTTCAAAATATTTCCTCCAATACTCTATTTTTTGAAATGACCATCAATGAATAAATACATACACAGGGTTCTATTTCCTTTTTGGAGTTTTTTAAAGTCTCAGGACAGGTCAATATATTTTTATCAAAGATAAAATGAATCCCTTTACAACTGTTTTAAAACAGAAAACAGTTGTCAATATATACTGAAATATGAGTTAATTTATAAATCACTGATATTTCGAGCAATTGTTAAGTAATTTCAAAAATTATTTCGGTTTGTCATTAAAATTTGCTTTTTAATTTCTAATGAAAACTAGAAATAATATTAAGAGCAAAATTCTTTCCAATCTATTTCTGAAAGAATTTTAATGAAATGCATTTTAATGTAACATAAGAATCGTGAAAATTCATTTCGAATATTCATTACACAATAAATCTTTTTACAATTTCTTTCCAGATAAATAATAGAGTGAGTTTTATGACGAAAGCAAATAAAAATAATTCGAGATAAAAACCAAATTTTTTAAGAACAACGTTTTGTTTATGGTGGCAAAGTTTATTAAAAAAATTTCTTGGTGGTGTTTTGCCAAATGTGACTACCCTGGTTCGCTTAGCGGATATGACATTCAGCCAAAAAAAAAATTGCATCGTTTGGCAGTCTTTGAAAACACGCCAAGTGGTTGGGCTAAACTGCATTATTAAAAAAATATTCAAATGTTTGTTAAAACGTGTCGCAAATGTCTAAATATTGCATTGTTAGGCGAGCAAGATGATTCCCAATGTTTCAGAGCTCTAGGTTGAAAGGAAGTTGGTTAAATTAAAGATCGAAAATTTGATGACATACAGATACACACACCAATTGAAATACATAAAAACGTTGTAATAAAATGTGTAAGACTTATTTTATGTAACAACGTTTTTGATGGCTCAAACTTTTCCAATACATGTATTTTCATTAGTTCTAGATGTAACGAAGAACTTTAATTTTAGTACTTAATGTAATGTTGAAGATGCTTTTAATCATGAAACAGATGCGCATATTAAAAAAATAAATTATTATATAACGCGATGACTGACATTGAAACACACTGAAGCGAAAATTTCCAAATTACTCTGCAAATTAAAGATACAGAGCAAACGAGCTTCCTTATCTAATTAAGAGTAAATAAGGTGTTACAGGTACTGAAGCGATTAAGAGCAATTATTCATCCAAGAAAGCACGCATACTAGTTATAATTGCTATACTTACTACTATAAGGAATAAAATTAAACATACGTTGAAAAATGAATTAATTTTTATCTACGGATTGAAACTACATTTAGTAGTAATTTTATTTTAAAGGAGTTTAAAAAAGAAAAATCACATTTTTAAAATTTAGAATAAGAATATGCTGGATTTATTACCCATGAAAACTTGTTTTATATCTTAATTACAATTCTCCTAAAATAAATAGCATCAAATATGCATCTTGATTACTAAGATGAATCTCAATTACATAAGCGAGGGAGACAATTTTATTTTTTGTATTAATACTACGTAATAATTTAAGATGTTCATGAGTTTTTATAAACGTTAAAATATCTATAGTTTCATTCAATCTCTTGGAAACTTCGGGGTAGGAAAATATTCTTAAACAGAAGTATTCTTTTGTAAAAATAAGGAAAAAAAGGAACTTAGCTTAAATTATGTAGAAATCAAAATGAAACATCATTTTCCATGAATCAGTCTCACGTAATAAATATGTTTTAGAATAAAAGAAAAATCTGACAAATGAAATGAATTGCATAGTAAACAGATGAATGGATCAAGCATATTATGTGAATGTATCAAATGTTTTTGTATTGAAAATACCAACAAACCCGTGCACCACTAAATATCGCACGAGACTTGCAGAAGTAAGTAAAAAACACATTACACAAGGAAAAAAATAAATGGGAAAATTTAAAGGTTATATAGGATTACGATTATTTACAAAGAATTTATAAAAATATCTAAATGCATTTCTTTTGAATACATCTGGAGAAAATAAGGAGACCAATTAATATTGATGATTTTTAATGCAAGTTTTCGAGTCATACTTTCGCTGATGAATTAAGAATATAGAAGGTTCACGTATTCAGCATTTCCTCGTCACCAACGCTACATTCATAGAAAAATCCTGGTTCCAAATTAAATTTGTTGAAGTAACTTTTAAAGTTTTCAGGATCAGTGATGAATTGGGCTAATGTGAAATTGGTAAGAAATGATGGCATTACAATCTCATTTTAATGGAAGGAAATAATCTCTTTGAAAGCTCCCTTTATTTGAAATGATGTACTCTTTGTTCCAAGACTCCGCTATACTTTCTCTTATCATCTTTTTTTAAAAGGATTTATGGATATTTAAATAAATTTAAATGTCGCATTGGTGGCAATCTTTCAAAAAAATAGGGACGCTCGTTTCCAAAAATATCCGTGTGTCCACAAACATATGAAAATGCAACCAAGATGTTTGTTTTTCTTTTAGGACTTTGAGTTGACTTTGGATTCTTAAAATTATGCTATTGTTGAAAGAAATACATTTTAATGTCTCCAATGATAAAAAATAGTTGGTATAAATGAGAATGCCTGTTCGGTGCTGTTTTGCTTAGCGATCCACTTGATGGTGAAGTTTAAGCACAAAACTTCTACAAACACTATGCATTCATCTGGAATTCTGTATTGAATGTCCTCGGTTTCAATAATTTTCTGAAGACCACAAATACGAAGGAGCGTTTCTCTCTGAGGGATGAGAAAGGTCATTTGAATGCAGAACACAATCATAATCAGAGATGGGAGAAGCAAAGAGAATTTTCCCTAAAGATAATATTACGAATAATAATAATAATTAGAGAACCACCAGAAACTGCATAAACTGACTAATAAAATGTACTACGATATCCACATATGATCTGAAAACGCACCCAACTTTGAATTCATTGCTGATATTTACAATTTATCTTCTTAAGCACCACACTCTAAACTCTTGATCACTCATTACCATAAGTTCAATTCTTTGCTTATAGATGAGTGAATGCGTATTGAAATTGATACCATACGTGTTGCGTGCACTACAAATTAATCCACGCAGTAATTTATAACATTTCTCTAAAACGTAAGTTAAGCGTCGTTTCCACGACAATTTACTTTCAAGAAGAACCCAATGATATTTTATTTGCTTAACCGTAACCAAAGAATCTCTGTCGAGAATTGGCTGAAATACATCATAGCAAACATTTTATTTTTAAATGATCTCGATTCTGCTTTTATCAGAAGTAAAGTCCAATTTAAAATTTTTTGACCATTTGGAGGAGACGTTCAGAGTCTTCTGTGAGTAGAGAAAAATAACTGGAAGATCCTTGCTCTGGAAACAAAACAAAATGTTATCTGCAAATGTCAAAGTGTAGCAAAAGGCAATATTTTTAAGTTTTTAGAGGTGAACATTGATAATAACATTCCAAATTGTAGGTGCTGAAACTGAACCTTAAAAACAGTCTCTTTCAATGCGACAGATTGCAGAAGCGGAGCCCAATTACAATTTGGCTATCCTATTATTTAAAAAGTCAACGGCAAGAAAAAAATATTCATTTGAAGTTCCTCTTTTTAGGAGGTTGAGAACGCAATGCCGAAAGGGACTTTTATATCGAGGAAAACCAAGATGGTGTACACATTTTTCTTTTTGCCTCTTTGAATAACCTCTTTCAAACATAAAAGAGCGTCATAAGTACTCTTCTGAGGTGTAAAACCGTATTGATCACTCGAAAGACAATCTGTTAACAGGCAATTTTTCCAACTACTTACTAATTTAGATGCATAAGTGCCGGAGTACGCTTATGCATATGAAGTTATCAAATAAGGAAAACTCGATTCATTTCTTTTGGGGATAAATATAACCTAGGCCAGTTTCAAAATACATGGAATAATACCAACATCTAAACAAACGTTAAAATTTTATGGAGAAGGGAAAGGAACATAGAGAATATGGTTTTTCGCCATGGAAAGTGCGAATCATAATTATTATGAAATGAGAGATAATATCAAAACATAAATTATTTACCTCAATTTCAGGTCTTCGAATTGTGTTTTAAAATCAAGTTTTATTGTTTCTCTTCATGAATAGTTTTTAATTAAAGCGTAAAGATGTATTTCAATTATCAGTCATGAGATATTTCTACTCATATCTGCTGTTAGGAATTCTCTTTGGTGAAACTTTATGACAACTCGGTTTGTCTGATGTCTTTTAATGGGGCCATTACTAGTCAATACAGTTCAGACACTAATTAAGTAGTCATATGATGAAGGAAATTAAAGAGTTTTCATTTCAGTCTTAGAGTATTCAATACTCAATATTTTTATCATTACGTAAAGGATTCGGTCCTTATATGCGTTCAAATGATATGATTATTGTAATAAATATTTACTTATCTGACACTGTATGACTGCAGATCTGATTCATTATTAAACTTGTATACTGCATCCTTTTAGACTTCCATTCACAGGTGGTTATTTTAGTTATGAAACCGAATTATTCAATCTCTTTTTAACTAGCTGATAAACACGTATATATCTGTGGCTCTAAATTTCCGATGTCTTGATCTCTGTTTCAACGCACTTACTATTAAACTCCTCACAGCTTATAAATGTTGTCATGTCATTTTTATTTACTACGCTTAATCATTTCCATTCTACCCTGCATAATCCACAGTTCATTTACTAAAAATGTTCTCAAATCATATGTTCTCATATGATCGATCCCAAGAAGTTAGTCGAAGGAAAATATACGTGAAGAAAAATTACTTCTTTAATGTTCGATTTTGCTTCTATAAGACAACCATTTTACTCTGTTCAAATTTCAAACCCATTCATAAAATTTACGTTAAATAGAAGTAAGTATTGAAATATTATAATAATTTCTTCATTCTATGTTAATATATAGATTTTAAATTTTTTTTCCCTGTTATAAAATAACTTCAATTTATTAGAGGCACTATATCTAAACGAGCTTACTAGAAATATTTAAGCTAATCGTTTCCTTTTCATGTATAATAATTGTAATAAATTCTCATAATGAAGAGTATTTCA
>BMAW01120794.1:0-43705 GCA_019974015.1 Nephila pilipes | reverse complement strand
TTATATTTATAATATTTATATCCCTATGTATAGTTTTTATATTTATATTTATAGTATTTATATCCCTATGTATAGTTTTTATATTTATATTTATAATATTTATATCCCTATGTATAGTTTTTATATTTATATTTATAGTATTTATATCCCTATGTATAGTTTTTATATTTATATTTATAATATTTATATTCCTATGTATAGTTTTTATATTTATATTTATAGTATTTATATCCCTATTTACAGTTTTTTTTTATTTATTTGTTGTTAAAATCTATTTAAAGTAAATCTTGAAACTATTTTATAGTTTCAGGATTTCCGAATTAAAACTAATAGGTCAATTGAAAAGTCCCCAACCTGACACATAGATGGCACTACTGAAATTACATCCATATGTTTTTTAGTTAGTCCTAACCCTCAAAAGATGTGTGTATAAATTTGACAGCTGTCGTATCATTAGTTTGTGAATTATAGCATTTTGAGGGAAGCAACTTTTGTTATTGTGAAAAAAATGTGTAAAAAGGAATTTCTCGTGTTGATAAAATATTGCTTTTTGAAGGGAAAAAATACAGTTGAAGCAAAAACTTGGTTTGCTGCCGAGTTTCCGGACACTGCCCCAGGAAAATCAACCATCAAGGATTGGTATGCTAAGTTTAGACGTGGTGAAATGAGCACCGAAGACGGTGGACGCCCAAAAGAGGTTTTTACCTACGAAAACATTAAAACAATCCACAAAATGATTTTGAATGACCGTCAATTGAAAATGAATGAAATAGCAGACACTCTAAAGATATCAACTGAACGTGTACATCATATCATTCACGAATATTTGGGTATGAGAAAGTTCTGTGCAAAGTGAGTGCCACGCGAGCTCACTTTTGACCAAAAACAACGACTAGTTGATGATTCGGAGCAATGTTTGAAGATGATCAAGCGTAATAAACCCGAGTTTTTGCGTCGATATGTGACAATGGAGGAAACATGGCTCCATCATTTCACTTCGAAGTCCAATCGACAGTCATCCGAGTGGACTGCACACGATGAACCCGCTCCAAAGCGTGAGAAAACGCAAAAGTCGGCTGGCAAGGTTATAGCGTCTATATTTTGGGATGCGCATGGAATAATTTTCATTGACTACCTTGAAAAAGGAAGGACCATCAACAGCGACTGTTACATAGCGTTATTGGACCGTTTGAAGGACGAAATCGCCGAAAAACGGCCGCATTTGAAGAAAAAGAAAGTGCTGCTTCACCAAGACAATGCACCGTGTCACAAGTCAGTGAAAACGATGGCAAAAATCCATGAATTGGGCTTCGAATTGCTTCCTCATCCACCGTATTCTCCAGATCTGGCCCCCATCGACTATTTCCTGTTCTCAGATCTCAAAAGAATGCTCGCTGAGAAGAAATTTTCGTCGAATGAAGAGGTGATCGCCGAAACTGAGGCCTATTTTGAAGCAAAGGACAAATCGTCCTACAAAAATGGTATCGAAAAGTTGGAGGGTTGCTATAATCAATGTATCACCCTTGAAGGGAATTATGTTGAATGAAAAAAAGTAATTTTGCCAAAAAAATGTGTTTTACTATAGTAGGCCGGGGACTTTTCAATTGACCTGCTATATCCTTATTTATAGTTTTTATATTTAGAGTATTTATATCCCTATTTATAGTTTTTATATTTATAGTATTTATATCCCTATTTATAGTTTTTATATTTATAGTATTTATATCCTTATTTATAGTTTTTTTTCATTTGTAGTTAAAATCTATTTAAAGGAAATCTTGAAACTATTTTATAGTTTCAGGATTTCCGAATTAAAACTATGATATGCTTGCCTGAGATGAAATTTTGATATTTTTGATGAGTTATATTACTGTAGAAGACATGATTTAAATTATTGTTACAAAAATTAATGCATAAATTCTCTGAATAAAAATATAAATTTGATAAAATTGTCAATTTTAGGTTAAATGAAAAAATTTAATATTTCAATGGATTAATAAATTGACTTAATCAACGCATTCAATTAACTTCTTAATCAGAAATTTGGAATCATTTCATTGGTTGAATAGATAATGCTTTAGCAGCTTATGTTTCTAATTTAATTCGAATGCGATTATTAGTTTCAGAGATATATTGGAGAGAGAAACACTATTACGAACCACATACTAAATTAATCTGTGCAAGCGATTCGTAATTTTTTTTTTCAATTAGCGATTACGGCGTGTTAAGTTGATTGATATAATTAATTTTTTTAAGTTAATATATATTTCTTCTTCTTGCAGGTGATTTAGTAATATTTCCTAAGTCTTTGAAAGAAATTAAATTTTATTTTGAATTAAATTGTATTATAGTATTAGAAAACTCAAAAATCAATAAATGAAAATTATTTTTTCTTCCATAATTGTATTTAATAAAATTCATACACTTTACAATGATAACACTATTTACATTTTTTTTTACATTTTAAAAATGACAAAAGAAATATTAACACCTTAAGTTGCTAAAAATATTTGAAATTTTTTTTTAAAAAAATAAAATGTCAAAAGTGTATTACCTACCCATAACATTTATGGACCCTTCTTTAATATGTCTATAACTTAGAAAGTTTCTAGAATTTTATGAAGTTTGAAGTACATGAATTAATTAAGTTATTTAACTATTCTTTTAACATTATAGTTTTGTACTATTTCAGCCAAAAATGAAGCCAGAGTTTTTCCAGATATAATGATATGTTCTTATTTTACGTCCCTTCGGACCTTTCTGGTTTATTGTATATGTCTTCGCATAAGAAATATATATAACTGAAAAAATAATTACTCTCTATGATGAAATTAACTCATTAAACGAAGATGAGCAACTAGAGCTCTTCGAACCGTGCTCGATATAAAAATGGTTCTTGTATATAACACTATACAATGCCACTTAAGGGGATACTGTACCATATATGCGATTTTCCACATAAGATATGTACTGAAAAAGTTAATATTCACAGTACATGAACACACATAAAATAGGCATTCCAGAAGAGATAACATCTTTTACTAACAAACGATTATTTAAGTCTTTACATTTTTTCAAAGAACTTGAATTGTTTTTTTTTTTTAAAAAAAAACGAAGCAATTTAATGCCAGATTCATATCTTCCTAGTGGTTTCATACCTCATCTAGAAAAAATGCTACTCAAACCCCATCTAAAAAAACACTCATCATAGCTCTTTTAAGGAAACAAAATCACCGACTTACGATCCTTCAATTAATAATATAGTTGTAAGTTTTTAAATTTATAATAAATGCTTAAAAATACTTCAAATAGTCAGAAAAGAAAGTAGTCACCGAGAAATAATTATTTTTACCCTTTTTCGAAAGCATTTTATGTCACGTAATTAAAAGCAATAACCTAGCTTTGAGAAGAAAATTTAGAAACTCTATACGATTTACATTATGCTCGGATAACATTATGCTTATCACAAGTTTGAAACTGGTGCCTCTAAAGATCTGGCGTGTTACGGGACTGATGCACATTAAATCTGGTCAAGATCTCAATTCCTCGCAAGGCGTGTTGTGAAAATTTGGAAAGGTGGTTCCATTTTAGTCACTTAACAGGTGTTCGAAACTGTTAGCCTAAATGCCACGAAGCCTTTATTAGAGTTTTTGTTTCATTGAGTTCTATTATAATTGGTAAGAATCATTACTTAAATTCTTAACCATGCTTTGCGAAGTGACCAAAAATATCGGATACCCTTAGTAACTATCGAAATTTTAATAGCAAGTAGACAAAACTAATACGAATGTTAAAAGTAGCTGAAAGGGCTGTGATTCTGACCGTTTAATAATATCGTACTGAGAAATAACACAAGGGCTATTTAGACACCGTAATATCTCGTAGCCCTTATCGTATTTCAGTAAATTTAACATTTTTTTTTACCAATTTTACCTCCTCAAATCCAAGAGCAACTTTGAATCATAAATTTCAGAATAATTTGTATCAATCCGTTCTAAATACATTGTTGAAAAAGTACTGAAAAAAATGTTAAAAAAATTATTTTAATTTTTATTTTTTAGAAATTAAGTGTCTCCTGGAGGAGACATTGAGACAAAATGATATCATAGTGTTAATTTAAAATATTTCTTTAATCTTACTTTAATAAATAATTCATAATAATTAGCATAATGAGCATAATATTAAATTTGAATCACAAAATATTCCTGTCCGAACTGTTTACAGAAGAGTCCTAATTTGTAAAATTTAACATTCGTTATTTTTCTCTCTATCTTATCTTATACCATTAAATAATTTCTCAATTTTGAGTTGCTTCTTATTAAAAACTCGTGATATCCAAGAAATGTTGTCTGCGAGTACGGGAATTCTAGTGTTTTCTGCCCAATACATTCGAATTCTGGGAAATTTTAAATTAGACATAATTACAGTGATCACTAATTATGTTTCATTTAATTTTCTGACAGATACAGGTTATTTCCTGTATCCTGTAAATATCTACATTTGGTGAATTCAGTTAGCAATTAAAGAATATCATTCCGAGCTGAAATATATGTCGTAATTATAACATAGTTTCAAATAGAGTTATTATGATAGCCATTGACCCAATGTCTCCTACAGGCGACACTGCGTTCTAAATCAGAGGCGGAAAGATTTGAGTAAGAAATTAATAATGTTATATATAAACAGCAAATTTAAGGAATTTAGCAGTGTGTTTAATAATTTTTTATTACACAATTAATAAAAATTATGAACACTTAGCGATGCGCAAGCATATAATTTTCTTTCTCTTGGAAAACACCATTTTCATTTTGCCATAAATAAGCTACGAATGCAAAATGTTCACTAAAAATCCTTTTTTTTAGAACTACCATCTATTAACAGGAAAATTAACTAATTCTGGGTACCAATGACGCCTTTTACTTAATTTGGCGGCATTTTTTGAAAGTGTTGTTTAATGTCTCCTACAGGCGAAGCTGGGGCTGAGGAGGTTAAAGGGCTGATAAATCGTAGCTGTAAGCCAGAGTTAAGTCATATATTAGTATTTGTAATACGGCACTCCTATTAATTATTTATTAGAGTTACCAGGCATTGAATTAAGATTTACCGAATCATCAGCCTATTTTTAATATTATTTGTATTCACTGAATGAAACTTATTAGTTAGAATTTATTATGATTGTGATTGTTTTATTAACGTCGTAGTATGAAGTAACATGATAATTATTGTTGACCGACCTAGTAATTTGGAACTTCGGTCACGGGATGGGGACGACACCTGAGCTGGCACCCATCTACAAACTTCCTCACCAAGCCAAAGAAAGAACTTGGAACTCACACTTGATTTAGTTTTCATGAATTCCTTTATACGGTTAATTTTTAGTGACATCAGGGCTTAAATCAACAACTCGACCAAAACAACATAGGCCGCGAGTTCGCGTCCATGACCACTGGATTATAGTGACCATCTTATTAATCTGAAAAAGGATCTAGATGAAGGAGGTGACTTAATATAAATCGATTTATCTGTTTCCTATCGTGTTCATCTTATTCCAGCATTACAAAAATCGGGAAAATGACTTTCAGGGTAATGTAACCAATCTTTAAATAGAGAAAGGTTGATCATTCTGGAACTTTGCTAAAGCCGTTGAAGGGGAACTACAATTTGGAAATTATCGCCCCACTTAAACTGAAATACATTCAACATTTTTCCTCACTAACATCATTCCGTATAGTCACATTCTGTGGATATTATAAATCAGTGTGACTGTATACAAATTACAAAGGCAGTAGGCTCCATTTAACACTTGTAAGTAGGTACTATCCAATGTCTTTCACTACATAAAGCCATGCACATGAGTATGCTCCGTTATTAAGAACGGTGATCTATGGATTAATCCAAATTCTAACTAGTGACTCAGATTAGACATCACGAATCATTAGGCTTACGATCCTTAATAATCACGGATTACAGAATACTCCTGAATTTAATCTCTATACAACAAAAAGGAGAAAGAAGTTTTTTATTTACATGAAGTTACATTAAATGAAGCCTCAAAATTATCACATTGCTTGATGTCTCAATTACCCCGAGGCACCCTAGTGATCTTTTCCTTCCTATTGGTAGTGATCTTTTCCTTCCTATTGATAGTGACCTTTTCCTTCCGTGTCTTTAGTAAACACGGGTGACGCGTCCCCAGTTGACCCTAGCGATTCTTCACTACTTTCGACCATCTTTCTTGTCAACTAATTCGTGTCTTTTCTTCCATTTCTTCACGTCTAGACCACAGTTAAATTTTTTTTCGCTCTGCATAGCAATATCTGGCTCTTGCGCCAACAAGCTTCACTTTCTCCCTCTCTCTCTCTCTTTCTCTAACTTTATGTCATAATTTAAATTAGGGAGGGGGGACTGCAAGCTGAAATAATGCTTCCAATTTCGGGGCTTCTTTTAAAGTACTTATTTTACTTATTATTATGTGTTATTTATTGTTCACTAATAACGTAAAAAACATAATATCTCTAATAACCCTATAAATGTCATGTTTTGTTTTCAAAACAGAATTTTCTTTAATATTTTAAAATTTTACTTTTCAACAAAATAATAAATATATTACACGAAGAAATAGATAATAGGTACTTTTTTAAAAATATTATAGTACAAAAAGGAAAATAAAAATTTGTATGATTCAAGGAGTAAAGTGAAAATTGAAGAAAAATTTTGAACTCCCATATATTGCGTTCAGATTGTTTTTTTTTTTTTTTTTAAAAAATGTCGCACTAGAAGCAACACTAGAGCTATTGGCAATGGATCTCGCAATTTTGACCGCACCTGAGTTGGCTCTCCCAACTTCTAAACTATGCCAATTGGAAGAATTTGAGCCTCGACAGATTTAACGTGCATCAACCCCGGCTATTTAGACGGTGGGTCTTCAGTGGCACAAGGCTCGAACCCTTGACTCTACGAAAACCACTGGTCGCGAGTCTGCTCCATGACCATTAGGCTACCTCGGCCCCATTGTATTAAGAATGATTGGCTTAGTTTAAAATACAGTCATTTATTTGATATTTTCAAAATATGTATGGAGAATTTGTGTTTTTGCAACGGACATAAAACTTTTTATGAGGAAAATCCATAACATATCTAAATAAAGAAGTATATATTATTTTTATCTTTGTTCTTCATGTACCTTACTGTTGTTATAGATAAAATATTCTCTAACGCATATTTCTTTTCATGCAATATTTTCTTATGCAATTTATTTTCTAATATTATAATTAGACTAACTTGCCTTTTGGCTGCAACTAAAATAATTGCTTTCTTTGTCTTGAGCAATTAAATATATATAGCCGAATTAAAAAAAAAAAAAGGTCATTTGAATAATTTATCAATTTTTCTTATAATTTACCACCAGTACAAAAGTATTCAAGATGATGCAGTCACAAAAACAGTATCTCATTAGTGGTAACCCATAAAAAATAATTATTTTCCTGATGATTAAAGGGAAAAAAAACAATTGGGATATATCATTAATTAAAAAAATTACCATTTTTTAAAATTCTTTTTTCCATCGAAATTGCCTTTCTAATAATAACGGATATTTAATAAGATTCTTTTTCAGCGTAGAAAAATTAATTTCAAGTAATAAAATGACAAACAAGGGGGAAAAATTTTGTTTTTCCCTAAGGGCGACTAGACAATGAACCTTATTACAGCTTATCAGAGAATTTTCCCTGCTTGGCTAAATTCTGCATTCTCAGTCAGGAAACCGCTCTTGTATGGGGGGAAAAAACTCAGCTTCTGTATCTCCAGGGCTTTTGAGATCGCTGCATCATATATCAGAGACGGAAAAAAAAATGAATGGGAGGGGAAAAATGGAGGAAAGGGAAAAACTCTCCTTTTCTTCCCGGCATAGCTGGAAGGCATAAGGGACGGGCATTTTGATGCGCTATAAAATGTTTCTGTCTACTCTACCCTTCTGAAATCTATACATTCGACAATTTCATTCTCTTCCAGTCTTGGGGCAGTTCTGGATGGGTCTGGGTGGGGATCATAAGTCAACTAAAAGAGTATGGGAGCAAATGATTTTTTTTTTGTGATTGTGATGTTAAAATATTCTTACAAAGATATGATGGCATGCATAACATGATACATTGGAGGAAGTTATTTTTATGAGCCGGATATCAAAGTAGTTTCTTTTTTCACAGTTATGCTGGAATGGATTTCTTACTGATGTTCTCGAATTGATGTAGTTCTGATTCTTCGAAGTTTTTCTATTCTTGAAGAGGGCTTTAAAATTCGGATGTATTCTTCATTATGCATCTATCTTTTAAATTCGAAGGTTGTTATCTCCTTTTTGGGATAATAACCAAAATCATAATTTTATGTACGATGAAATATGATACTAAATTTTTTTGTTTTGTTTCTTACTGTGTACTCTTTAGATGAAGATGATACAATGATGAATACGATTTTGTTATTTAAGTAATTTTATTTTTACTGTAGGATAAAACGTTATCGCAAACATTTCGTGAATGAATATCTTAAAATAATCATAAATTATAGTAATCAAATTAAGAGCTTAAGTCATTTTCAAACAATCATGGAGAGATCTAAATGAAGTTTATAAGCCAAATCAAAAGTAAAAGAGACCCCCTCCCTCAATTTCTTAATGGATTGGGGATGTTAAATAATTCTTGAACAGATTTGATGGTATGTGTAGCAAAATGCATTCGAGGAAGTTATTTTTATGAATTGGATATCAAAGTATAGGGGATGAAGACGATTCGTTTTTCACAAATGTGTCAGAATGGATTGCTTACTGTTGTTCTTGAAATGATGGAGATCTGATTATTGAGTTCTTGTAGATTCAACGAAGTAACTCTAATGTATTATTAATCACACACAAATTTTTAAAATTAAAATATTAACATCTTATTTCTGTGACAATAAAAAATAATAATTTTTGTACGAAACACTATATTAGAATATGTACCTTTTATATTTTAACTGTAGTTTTTAGATGGAAGCGATAAAATATTAAAAACAAATAGCATTAAAACAATTTTATTTTTTAATTGTAAATATTTAAATAAAAATTAATCTCAAATATCGAGAGCAGGAATATCTTAAAATAGTCATAAATTAATGAAATTAAATCAGATGTTTGATTTGTAAATGGTGAACCCAGCTGATGAAAGATAAGTGGATTAAACAAAAAACGACGGCTTTAGCGAGGTGCTTTAATTTATACTCATGCCCATTAATAAAGGATGCCAGCTCCGGCAAATAAAGGTTCAAAAAAAATCTTATTAGATATATTCATAAGGCCTATTTATTAAACAAAAGATAAAGAGCAAAAAAGGATGGTGAATGTATGATACCATTCATAAAATCTACGATTTTTGCTCCCAGAAGCAATTACAAAATAAATCGCCCTATCAAAACCTTCTCTTCACATAGTTGGTATGATGGTTAATACATTGTATATCTCCCATACGACGAAATTCAGGCCTAGGCATGCTGAGTATCAAATTATCGAGCAAGTCTTGGGGAAGATTGCTCCACTCAACAAGCAATGCTATCCAAAGATCTGGTACACACGTAGGTGGTGGTTGACGGATTAAGTCAGATGAGCCAATACAATTCGTTGGCCAAGCATATCCCACACATACTCTATTGGATTTAAGTCAGATGAGATCCTGGTCATTCCAAACGGGTGATATCCTCAGATTACAATGTTTGCACGGTGAGGTCGGTCGTTGTACTCCATAAACACAAATTATGTTTCCGCTGTACCTCTAAACAAACTTGCATGTTGTTCCAGAATGATGTTTCAATACATTTGGTCTGTGATGGCTCCGATTTGAACTTGTAAGTCTATTCTGGAGCCCAATATAATTCCACCCCAAATGAGCAATTCTGCACCACCATGACGGTCTCTTTCAGAGATGTTGTCATAGTGATAGCGGATATTTGGCGTTATCCATGTGAGAGTCAGACGGGAATCAGACTACAAGCTAAACCTGAACTCGTCGGAAAACAACACATAAGCCCCCATGATGATGTCCATATTGCATGTTCTCTATTGTAGGCTAACCGCTGGCGATAGTGAGTTGCTGTGAGCGGAACACATCTGACAGGCCTGCGAACATATATTCCAATATGCTCCAAACGTCTGTACACCGTTTGCCTTCAAACTGTCGAACCCGGGGCTGAAAACATCTGACCAGAAAGACTTGATGTTGTGCTCCGCCATCTTCTTTTTGCAGTTACTCCCAAATACAGGTCGTCATTTGGCGTTGTAACACGGGTGTGACCTGTATTATAACGTATAATGACATTTCAATCATTTTGTAATCGTTGTCAAAGCCTAGAGATGACACTTAGGATGATTTCAAGTTCCTCGGATACTTCCATTTCAGTACGACAGCACTACTAATACTTTCACGTGAAAATCATCCGATAATACTACTAAGTGAAAAATTACCCACATGTATCCTTATTGTTATAACTATTCGATTGTGACACTGAGCGGGTTACAGAGCGCTTGAGAAAAATTTTAATTCTTTCCTACTATTACTTATATACACCGCTCTTACACTCTTATCATTGTGACGTACATCCGGCGTCATCTGATGGCTTCCTGTAACTTACTTATTATTCTTGAAGATATGTGCGAACATTCTACAGGTGAAATTTTTCTTTACAGTTTCATTTCCTTGAGATTCTAAATTATCCTTAATTTATGGACACGAGTTTTATTATGTATTTCAAAGAGTCAGGAAAGATATGCTAAAAAAATTAACTTTGAACAAAACCAAGTAATTATGCAGATAAACTTATTGTCATTATTTGAAGGAGACATGCGCTTTACTATGCTTAAAGCTCCCGTCCATAGACCATTTTGATGTCTTGAACCTTATATTTCATAATATTAATCTTGAGGAACTTATACTACCATCCTTGAATCTATACTGTTTTAGCTATTTGAATGAAAAAAACGTATATAAAAAAGTAACAAATGATGAAGGTTTCTGTTAAATTACATTTTCCTTCCGAATTTGAAAATAATGAAGGATGTTTCTTAAAAATTGGAAAACTCACAAATAAATCATTAAAATAGGGATAAAAAATATTTTTCAAAGCCGGAGAGAAAATATAATTCACAGAAATCTTCAATGTTTTTTGCTCTTTCGAGTACATTTTATTACGTTCGAATAGCTAAAACAAAAAGAATTTGAGAACGCCAGGAGAAGTTTCGAAGGATTAAAATTACGTTCACCAAGAGACTTACTACGCATGAAAAAAAAATTAAGAGTATTAATTTTAACTTTTGTATTATCCTTACTGAACATTTGCTTATATAACTCGATAATGAATAACAATTAAATACTTAAATAAATTGGCATATTCAAAGAATTGAGTTGAGGAATTTTATCCTGTAATTCATTATTTTATAAAAATATGTATTAAAGGAAGAAATGAAGATAATACAATAAATAAAACACAAAGGATTAGAAATATTTTATAAAGTGTTTAAAACATTTTCCCTTAATATCATGACGCATTAATGTTTAGTATAATTGGGCCATAATGAAGATTCTTTTCCTTCCTTACATCTAAATAAAAGAATGTTTGATAATCTTTTCCAACAAATTAGAAATGAATTAGCTATAAAATATAATATCTTTGTAAAATAAGTATTACAAGTTCTTACAATGAAAACTAAATAATTAAAACGCTTTTAAATTATTTATCTTAATTTATGTCAAGTAAGTACCTGCTATACATTATATTGGAAATGAATATTGAATTTTTGAAAACTATTCAACGGATTCATCAAAATTGGTAAAATTCTTGCATGATCTTGTTTAATCGGAGAGTTTTGATGTAGAGATTTGTTTTCTTATTATTATTTAAAGTTGTTTTACTAAATTATATTTATATGAAGTTAAGTATTTAAAAAACACTCGTAGTACTCAATAGTACAATGCAATAAAATCATTTCTAACGCGAATCATTTCTAACAACTCGTCGTACAATGCTATAAGATCATTTCTAACGAATATTATTTTTGTTACAGTTTTGTATTTTAATTTATTTCAAATAGTGAAACTCTAACTGTTTTTTTTTCTGAATATGTAAGCACCCAGTTTACATATAATCTTATGAAATAATGTTATAAAAATTCTATATTAAATATACGTAGCATAGTTGAAACATAATTATGTATGTTAATTCATCTTCGTCTTTAAATGGGCTTGAATGTTTTTATGCAAATATATATATATATATATATATATATATATATATATATGTGTGTGTGTGTGTGTGTGTGTGTGTGTGTGTGCACGTAAGTTACCGAAGTTTGAAATCAATGAATCCTGTTCTCACTCATTTGTACAAAATTATTGAAATTGAGTTTGAGACCTGTAACTGGTTGTCGCATTATAGGCCTTTGTATATTTAATCAGCTTAATTTGTGGCGTATGTTATCTATAAAGAAAGCATTTGCAATTTACGCTTATTTTAGATTTGTTATAAACTATTCTTATGAAATTATTTAATTATTTAAATTGCTTTATTCCAAAAAAATACGGTGTATGATTCATTTGATGGTACAGTTAATGCTTAAGAGCTCTACAATAAAAACAGTGCATTCATCTCAAATTTCGTACTGTTGATGTTAATTTCAATACCATTATTAAGAAATGATTAATGCAAAAACCAATACGTTTATTAATTTTGCTGCCATCGATAAATCCAACAAATGGAAATTCTTCTTTGATCTTATTGTGGTATCTAATTCAGTGGAGGGTACTCATCTCTGATGTCTGAAGTATATATTTCAAGCAGGTAACCCCCCGATCCACACATATGCACTGAGGGGTGGGTGGGAGATCGGAAAGTGGCATTAAACAGTCGTTGCGTGACACGTATGGCATAGAAAGATTATCTTTGAAAACAAATTACATGGAAATATTTTTATAAAATGTTGGTTGAGTTTTATTTTAAAAATTCCTGCCGGGTGAGAAGGAATACTCCAACTAGTTGCTAATAATTCCACTTCTATGGATATAAAGAGAGAACAGAGATCCCTTTACTTTATAATCCTCGTCACTTGAGCGTAGCTCAAAATTATGAAATTCGTCGCCAATAGCCATAGAGCTGCTTCTGAGTGTTACGTTTATAAACTATCGATTAATCAATCCATTATCATATTTAATAGTTTATCAATCGATTAATCAATCGATCATCATATTTAATAGTTTTCTCATCAATCATATTACAAAACACGATAAATTATAAACTTCCCTGAGAAGCTTAACCAACTATCTAACTTTAGAAATACAAGAGGCTATTGCATAGGTTTAATTATTACTAAAAATAACTTATATAACATGATAAACTTTATTCTGCTTTAAAATTGAAAATGTACATAATTTTGTATGTTTCAACTTTTAATGTTCCTTTTTGTTTCAGGAAGCCAGAGATTGAAATAACCTACAGTGTCATAAAGTTTTAATTATTTTCCTGGCGAATAGTGGCAATAGCTTAGTGAACTCGAAACCGGAGTTATATCCCTCGGGTCGTAGGTTCGAGTCCTAGAGCCTCTGAAGTCTCGCCGTGCAGCGGGGGCTGATACACGTTAAGTCTTTCAAAACTCCAATTTCTCCCATTTGGGAGATGAGGAAATTTGGAAACGGAAGTATCAGCTCACAAGTCCACCTTATCATTCGACTTAACCTCTTCATCATTATCCATCGTATTGTTAATAAGTGTGGCATAAATAAATAATCAATCAATCATCCAGCAACATTATCTCAGCGTTCCGCAAAGTGTAATCATTACTGAAGAAGAATCGAGAATCGAATTTAATTATGATTTATTATTCTTAGAACTATTCTATATTTTCATCATCCAGAGTTAAACATTTCCCAAACATTGTTCGACTTTTTGAAGACCGTCATTGAAAAATTCAGCAAATTGATTACCACCTTCTCAAAAAAAAATAATTCGATATAAAAACCAACGTTTTTAAAAATAACGTTTTTATATGGTAGCAAAGTTTATTAAAGAAAATTATTGAAATATTAATTAAAACTGTTAGTTATTTTTAACTTTAAAATTTACTTAAAAAGATACATTTGTGAGCATATTAAGAAATTCATAATACTCATAAAATCAAAACATGCATTTGAAAGTTTGTAAGTCATTCTATTAAAAAAAATGGGAACCAGAATTCAGAAAAGGTTTACCCTTGGCGACAAGAATTATTTGGCAGTATTTTGCCAAATGTGGCTACCCTGTTCCGTTTCACGGATTTAAAGCTCAACCAAAAAAAAAACAAAAATCGCCAAGTTTGGTGCCAATTTTTGAAATCGCGCCAAGTGTTTGGGCTAAACTGCATTATTAAAGAAAATATTAGTTAAAACTTGTCGCAAACGTCTAAATATTGCATTGTTAGGCGAGTACGAACGATTCCCGAAATTTCAAAGCTCTAGCTTGATGGGAAGTTGGTTAAATTAACGATCGAAAATTTGATGACACACACACACACTCACACACACACCAAGTGAAATTCAGAAAAACGTTTTTAAAAAAAACGGGTTGTTTTCAATCCACGACTTCCTGAAACCAAAAATAAATAAAATAACATTAAAGATATTAATCACGATATAATAAATACATATGGATCAATTAATATGTACAATCAATGTCCTCTGAGCTCTGTTATTTGTTATTAATAATTATAATTTTACAATATCCATCCCAGTTGAAATAAAATATTTTGGATTGAGAGGTGTGGACTCGTGTAATCAACTTTTATTTTACTTTTGATACCCGAATTTTACAGATGTTGGTTTATTATCTTGAATGCAAGTGAAAATACAATGCTAAAACGTGATTTTAAGGGGATATATTTTTCTGTTTTTTTAAATATTTGATTTCCTTTTTATTTTAATATATTTACTAGTTGATATTAATCAGCAGTGTAAATATAACTTTTTGTACATCCATAGTATGCTGTAACTTTTGTTTAGTTGATAAATGTTGATGTTAAATAGTTGTAGAAATATTATTGACATTAAGATTTGCCAACTTAAATAAAATACTTTTTGGTTGAAGAAGTTTTTATTTCGTCTTGTTTGAATCGAAACTGTAAAAAAAGTATTATGTTTGTGAATCTCTACATAAAGAAACATTTGATTCTATAAGAATTTTCTTTTGAGAGATAATCTAAAAATACCTAAGATTTAAAAATGTATTGCGCTTGTTTTCCTTTATTCTGTTTTTCTTTTTTACAAATAATTGCTGCGGTACTAGACAATAAAAAACTACTAACCGAAAACACAGGATCCCTATGATGAAATTTGATAGATTTCTGCGTATATAAATAAAATTTTCTTTTAAATTGCTGTGTTTAATTTTTCTGCGGAACAAAGTTTGAGTTAGAACTAGTTAGAAGAAGTTTTATAGAACAAAAACGAAGTAGCTCCGGAAAAATTAACCGGTTTCCTATTTCAGACATACATTAGAAAAATTAAAACAATCTGTCTAGACGATATTTATTTGTATAGCTAAATCAATCGTGGCAGTAATCAGTTTTAAAAAGTATGAGTTTTAATACTGTGAGATGGGTTACTCCCACACTAACTGTTATCTCGGACAACGTATTTGTTTTTATATTTTAAGACACAGCAAAAATATTTAATGTCCCCTTTTATGAAGATAATTTTAGATTGCTTTATGAATTTCATTATAAAATATAAAGTTTTAAATTTAATATGGGGAATGAATTTATAATCCTGTGATTTGCTGATAGTAAATTTATTTACAAAAAAAAGTAACTTGATTGAAATTCCATTAATTACGTGATAAATTAATCGTTTTCAACTCCTGTGTCATAACGCTTACTTATTTCAGAACTTTTTTTAGGTTACTTAGATAGTTCGAGATTAAGATTTAAATTATTTATATTTGATTTAAATTTGTATTGTAGCAGCCTCCATGACTATAACTTTAACGGGACTGCGAACGCCACCTGTAGTGACGTTGAGAAAGAGAGACTTCTTCCTTACCTCTTGTTGTTGTTGTGCGTGTGTATATGTGTTGCTTGTCGTGTTGTCTTATATGTATTCCTTATGCGATGTGTTCATGTGCTATGAATCTGGAGGGACTCTCGTCAACAAAAATATCAAAAAGTTGAAAGGCCTTACTTAACTAGCCAGAGGAGATGTCTTTTCAGCCTGGTTGGTAGGACCGTCAACTTCGGACCTATTGGTCCAGGATTCAAAACAACGTTGCCGCATCAAGGTCGTCAACTCTCCCCCCCCCCCCTCCTCGGGATCGGAAAACCACTGGCCGCCGATTACCCAACGCAACAATAAAAACAATGTGTTTTTCATCTTCTAATCTTCATTCAAGATCCCACGCGCTACAGTATTTTATTACATCTCACCTAGAAACAACGTAAGTCCCAATAAACTTCCTTCTGAATCTCAGTTCAAGTGACAAGGGCGACGACTCATCTCTTTCTAGAACAGAAGTCTTCAACCTGGGTTTCATGCAACCAACGGGTTCTTTGGCATGTGTTCCGCAAAAGATCATTATTTGCTTAATCAAAGCACCAAAATTTTAGTAAAATCTAAATTTTTATAAAATATCGAATTATTAAAGGCAGTTTACTTGTAAAAATAAATATGAATAAATATTTTATGGATAAAATAAAATCTTAAATTTCCTAAAAGTCATGTGTTTGAAATACATTAATCGAGACACATTAGCTCATATATTAGTTAACATTCTTTGGCTTAGATGAAAAATCTCCTTCTTAATTGGACACTTATTTCACTATTTTCAAGGTATAAATTAAAATTGACGCCACTCTTTTGAAATTGAAATTTTGGGCAGATTTCATTTTGAAAGGTAATAATGAATGCTTTTGTGATTTGCATAATATTTTAGTTGATGGTATGATAGTAACGTTAATCCCAATAAAAAAAATAAAACATTAATTTGATCAAACATTTATCAGATCTACAAAAAAAAAAAAAAAAAAAAAAAAAAAAAAAAAAAAAAAAAAACCATTTCCTGAATATTTACCAGTTTAAAAAGAAAAATTACCTTCGATCCAAATTCCTTCTCAAGACTGTGAAACCTTCAAACTCCTAATAAGAGAAAGAGAACAACAAATCAATACATACGACGGCACTTAATTTAAATTATTTTTTTTTAATCAAGTTGATATTATGCACTTTTGGATTGATATTCGAAAAGAATATCCTGAAATTGCCGAAAGAGCTGCGAAACATCTAATATCATATGTTAAAATAAAGGTATGCGAAAAATCTTTCTCTTCGTACACTGCTTCAAAAACAAAACACAGAAACAGATTGGATACTTAAAATGACATTAGGTTGCAGATTTCAACAACTGTTCCGGAAGTAAAAATACTTTGCGATAAAAAAAAAATACCAATCAAATAATTAAAAATTATTTTCTTTAATTTGTCACAATTTAAAATTTTTTTGCATTTATTAATTATTCATAGAATATACTTTAGGACCCCCTTCCTCCCCCCCAAAAAAACACAAAAAACTACCTTACCAATCATTATTTTACTAAGACGTTTGATAAAATAGAGATACAATAATTTTGTAAATTTGAGTAGGATAAAACTTTGATATCATATTTTTTTCTTGTCATTAATCAAGGGGTTCTTTGAAGGTTCCCCAAAATTTAAATGTTTAACACCCCTGCTCTACGTTAACCTCTCGGCAGTTTTTCACACCATTCTAGTGTATTCTAGTCTAGCTCCAATAGATGAAACACACATCAGTCTCGTTACGCAAAATGTATTTAGAGGTACATATCTCACTAGAACTAATTTGAAAGCTAATATCGACTTATCTTTTCTACAGTCGTAAATGAAGGTCAAATGATAAGAACATCTTAGCTACCATTGCATATTTTATCCACATCTACGCTGTTTGATAATATTTAACTCCATCAAATTTAACGTGCATCAAGCCAGTAATGTTAAACCCATTAAATCTTCTCCTGCATATGTAATGGTCAATAAAAAAAACCAGAATCAAAGCGTTACCATGAATTACGAATTTATCACTTTACCAACGTAGCCTACCATAGTGCCAATTTGAAGCAAAAACTCTTCGTATAAATCAAAGTAAAATATTTATACAAATTAATTACAAAACGCATAATCATTTAAATCGATTTAAATAATTTGTTATAACGTTACAAAGTTTACATAATCATTTAAACTAATTTACAAAGCGTAACATATCTCAAAATAACAAAATCTGCATTCTCATCTTCCTACAAGTGCATGTCACGTATTTTGTGCGAGGTTGAATTTATTCCATCTCCAGCGTAATGCCTAAAACAGAAATTTAAATCATCAAAAATGTATCAATATATCGATCGAGATGACGCTTCCTTCAAACATTCAAAGACATAAAGCAATCGGAAGTGCAATTCTAAATTTTTTTTAAAAAAATAGCTTAAGAAAATCCAATTTACCACCACAACGAAATCGATTCTTCCGGAAAACAAAATTCGATATAAGGTAAATACATTATCTCTATTCTTTGCTTTTGAAACTTTCTTTCTCACTGAAGGCAAACTCATAACGCTCTCAAAAATAAAACAAAAGTTTCATGCATTAAAGTCGGCCATACCTGGTTAGATCAAAGTTTATTACTATTCTTTTTCGAGAAATAAAATAAAAGACTACGTAATAATTTTTTGTTCCATCGCTTGGCAACAAATTGGGCGTTCCTAAGGAGAACATTTTCTGCTAGGCCTTTTTGTTTTGCTCTGTGATAAAAGAGACATAGTTGTTCGAATAGAAGGAGGGGAGGTGTTTTACGAGACGTCAAATAGAGAGATTTTACCGTCATAGGGTCCGACAAGGACATAAAGTATATTTGACTGCCCATGGTCAGAGTAATGTCTTTGTTTATATGACGTGGCATTGTTTTGGCACTAAACAGTCCGTGCAGTTATTAAAATTATTTCTGATATAAATTTATGGTCAATTAATTTCAGTAAAATTGACTATCCACATTGAAAAGTTAATGCTAAAGTTTAATTAAAAATGAATAAGAATTTTTACTAATTATTTTTGAAGGGAATAATGTTTCTTATAAAATATGTTGCTTGTCGTAAGCCTCCTTCGCCTTCCTGAAAGTATTATAGATAATTTAAATCTCGTGATAGTTAATTAGGTGATTACATTAAGCGAATGTTGAGTTATTAATGGTTATACACAGTTTTGAAACATTTTGTCTCTTAAGTGATATTATAATTTTTTTATTAAGAAATGGTTTTGCAAGTCACACCTGTGACTTATAAATTTAGAAGAATAAGATTCAAATAATCAAATGTAATTTTCTTCAATAACCATAAATGAAAGTGCTGACAATATTTTCTAATGATTTATAAATGAGTTCTTGCCCAATTTCTGATGTAAAAGAAGGTGAGAAGGAAAAAAATCGTTTAACTGGATATTAAATATGATTAATATCTATTTTTCCTCAATTTTGTCTTACAATTTGAAGTTAAAAATTATACTACTTTACTTTTGAATATAATCATCACATACTATGTGTTTCATGATGAGAGGAAAATTGAAAAGTATTTATTTTCTAATCCTCTCTATATATTTCCTTTAAATAAGTAATTAACTTGCGTAAAAATATTAAAAAATATTTTACTAAAATAAAACTTTTCAGAAATCTTCTGTATTGGAGGGTAATCTATTCATTATATCATAATCAGAAAAACTGGAAATTATTTAAAGCGTCATAGATCATAAAATCTGACTCTTATATGTCTTCATATTCATACGTTATTTCCAATGGACGAAAGCTAATTATTAATTAATCGAAGTATACCTAGTATAATTAAACTTAATTTTTTGAACGACTTGGTTTATGAACTGCAAATCTATGAAATTATGTTTTTTTTAAATCCCTGCTTTATATATCATTAATTTATAACTTAAAGACTTCATGTGATCACTGTTTACAATTCTACAATTCATTGTATTGATAAATTACTCATGAAATGAAATTATTATAAACTGATCATGAAACGAAAATTAGAACTTCATTTCAAATTTCATAAGAAGTATGACAGTATTACTAGGAGGTCTTAACTTGTTTTTATTAGATCAATTTATAAATTTTTACTAAATTGCATCCATTGTACTTCCTTTGAAGTTACCTTTCTTATTTTGTGAGCTTTGTTTTGTGTGTGTTAGTTGAACTGTTAAGAGTTCCACAAAGTGACGGACCAAATGCCTTTTCACTGTTTATTCAGTAAAAAAAACCATTAAGAACGAATATATAAACATATATACAGTAAGATTGCAGTAAATGTGATGGGGGTATAGATCCCATCATAATTATTTGGGAATACGTTTCCGTTATTGAGGTCACACCCTCTTCCTTCGAGATAAAGACGTAATCTGAAAAGCAAGTTCTTCGCTGTTGGGCCAGTGACCGATAAGTGCGGGGGCGTATTGCGCATGCGCAAACAAAGATTATACAAATAGGTTGAAACAAAATGAACTGAATTCTTCAGTTTTTGAATGCCAGCTTTCACGCTAATGGAGGAAACATAAATTGATGCTTCGTGTCGGTCATAAGCTTATGTTTTATTTGTCACTGACGTTTATTAATCAAATATTGATATACAGGTGGTATAGTAAATTCATTTGGTATTTGAGTTAATATTTTTATTGATAAGAATAAAGATCCGCGTAAAACATTGCAGACTTAAGCAAATCAACTTGGGATAAATGTATGTAGCATTTTCACTTTTGGTGATGGTATGTTATATCATTCCACGTGTAAAATTTCCTCCTATTTTGCTAATGATGATTCAGGAATTGGTTTTCTTACATATTCCTCAAGATATTTCTGCAGTTATTTGATATTGTTAATGATCGATGACTGAAAGTGTAATGTTGGACTATCATAACTTTGAGGACATTTTATAAAGTGAATTGCATGAAGTAAAACCTCCACCCAATGAAATGGAATGCGATTTACGCAACTTAGATAATCTAAAAAAAATGTTTGTTTGATATTTATGAACATGGCACAATAAGCACCACGAAAGTTATTTGCAATGTACCGTAATTTTGAACCTCGGTCAAGTGACAAGGACGACATCTGAGCTGCTATCTCCCTCTCTTAACTTCCACACCACTCTAAGGGGAGGATTTTGAGCCTTGACGGATTTAACGTGCATCGTAGCCCTGACTATACGCTAAAGAAATGTAACAAATTAAGTGAAGAAATATGTATATAAGCGAAGCAAAATAGAATATATGAACGGGAAAAAGGGAGAAGTTGAGTGTTGTGGTTAGAGAATTTTGATTAATATCTAGGAGTCATTGTGGACATGTGCTTAATTGCAGCGATAGCTGATTGGTCTGTTAAAAGAATCTTCTTGTGTAAGCGGACATCGATCTCTGAAACACATGTTTCCGGCATTATATCCCCTTTGACTGCAGTGAGTGGGCAAAATATTGAATTATTTATTATTTCACACCAGAAAACAGACACATTAAGAGTTAATTGAGAGAAAGATAAAGAGAGAGACAATATTGATACAATTTGATAAAAATAAAATGTCTGAACTAAAATTTGATTATTTCATTTATTGAGTGCGAATTTTGAATCCTTTGACTTTAATTTTAGAGTTACTGAATACTTGAAATAGGGCCTTCAGAACAAATAATGAAAGCGTTACATACAAAAGCGTCACATAGGAAAGCGTTATACAGGTACCAAGAAATAATTTTACTTAAACCTTATATTCATTAAACTAACTTGTGATACACTATGCTGCATGGACAAAAGCATTATCCGCCTGAAGCAAGAAACAGATCCAATGAAAAATCACCACTGGTTAAACGTAAAACTGGAGTATGTTCATATTGATTGAACTAATTTTGCAAAATGGCAAGTAACCCTAAAAACATTCCTGGAATATAGCACACACATCATCAAATATTCACTCTCTGCCTTACAATTAGAACCAAACAGTCAAAATTAACGTTTTATACGGGTCATCTGAACACATAAATATTTCCTTGGTAGAAAACGAAATAGAAAACGTTAATCAGAACACGTAACATTTTACTAGTAATTCGAGAACACATAACACCTTATCACAATTCTAGTTTTGTCTCTGTCAACACTAATGGATGCGTTTATCGATAACGATGTCAGTGATGATTTGTTTACATTTCTTAGCAATCTGTACAAATTTAACATGAGAAGCATTCGCGTGCGATACACTGTAATTCTTGAAATGGGATGTATTGATCACTATTTATGTAGGATTTTCCAGCTAATTATTAAAGAATTAATTTTATTTTCCAATATACTGTAAAACCAGTTCCTCCGATACTCGATAGATGACACCATGAATCAGAGTCATGTAATAACTCATGCAGCGCCACCTATTCCAGACCAAAACTGAGTGACACTTCGTTCTCGTTCTCTCTTTCTCCCAATTTCCGCTCCTCTTCTCCTTCGCATTACCCACGACGGAAGTAAACTCCGAATGTCAGAGCACGTTCCAGCACCCTTCGCCGGTAAGGGTTAAATGAGACATCTATTTTGCTCCGATGAACTGGTCAATTCGTCATCTCATAGTGTAAAATCTTTTCACTGTTCATCATCTCTTCAAATAAACAAAGTACAACAAGTTGAGTCTCATCATTGAATTTCTACCAAAACCACATGTAATCCGGTAATGGAATTACCCCCCCTAGACAACCAAGAGCAAACCATTGTTGATTCGGGATGTATAATCTCATCACCCCACAGTCTACATTTATTTAGTTGTAGAATTACGTTTCGGGCGAATAACTCGAGCCATATCTGTAATTGTAACACCTACATTCGGTATAAAAATTACTACTCTATATGTATGTATACCATACGAGTATATCAAGAAGTTTTAGTATGTTGTACACAAGTTTTATAAAATTTCTGCACTTTTAAAAGTCGAGTATCGTGAAATCATGTTTCATTGCTAGTATGCAGTGAAAATACGAACGAGCATCACTAAAAAAAGATATTTTTTTCATTTTTAGAAGTATTAAAATTACATTGTTATAGACAATAATTCGAGATAAAAACCAACGTTTTTAAAAACAAAGTTTTTATATGGTGGCAAAGTTTATTAAAGAAAATTATTGAAATATTAGTTAAAACTGGTCGCAAATATCTAAATATTGCATAGTTCGGCAAGTAAGAAGGGTTCCCTAAATTTCAGAGCTCTAGCTTGATGGGAAGTTGGTTAAATTAAAGATAGAAAATTTGATGACACTAATACACACACAGATAAACACACACCAAGTGAAATACATAAAAACGTTAAAACTAACTAAAGTTAATTATTTCATCCGGTAAATTAAATGGTTGGAATACAATTTAACCCAACCACCCTTGGCGACAACAATTATTTGGCGGTATTTTACCAAATGTGGCTACACTGGTCCGTTTTGCGGACTTAAGTTCAGCCAAAAAAAATCACCAAGTTTGGTGCCAATTTTTGAAATAGCGCCAAGTGGTTGGACTAAACAAAATTATTAAAGAAAATATTAGTTAACACTTGTCGCAAATGTCTAAATATTGCATTGTTAGGTGAGTAAGAACGATTCCCAAAATTTCAGAACTCTAGCTTGATGGGAAATTGGTTAAATTAACGATCGAAAATTTGATGACACACACACACCAAGTGAAATACATAAAAACGTTTTAAAATGGATGTCGTTTGTTACATTTATCTCTTTGGAACAAACAACTGTTTTATAGTTTAACTTCACCGTGTAATTGAGTCAGTCATTTTGATAAAGTGGACATTCAAAAATTTTTCACAAATTCACTTGCTGGTGGTTTCGCAATCATTGAGCATCATCTTGTATGTATTCCGTTATAAAATTTGACATATTTGATCTGTTAAAGGACTGCCAGATCGCATGGCGGATCGCATTCCATCGTTTCTCTTCAAAAGGGTCGTCTCCTTCAGCACGGCTTTCATCATTTCTGTCACACAAGCTGTGACTAGTTTTCAGGGTCTCACTGTTATGCATTAAGCCAACTTTTAACTTTTCCACCTGTTTATAGTTGTTACTAGGCGCTATCGTTCAGTATTCGATGCTTCCTCATGACTTCCGTTGCTTCCTCATGATTGTATGCTTCCTCATGACTTGAAAGTAAAATTAGTCATCTCTCATTGAAGAATGATTGCTATGAAATCCACTAGTTAATATTAACACATGGATCAATAACTCCCGAGACTAACCCAGAGATGGCGCTCGTAGTAAACCAGTAACCTGGTCTTTCTAGAGTACTAACCTTTGCTTGAAACGTGTCAAAATTTTAAGTCGATCGGACCAGGAAAAAGGTTTTTTGAAGTGAAGTGAAAAAGGTTTTTTCCAAGTGGGTGCCGCGATTGTTTTCAATGGAACAAAAACAGCAACGAGTCGATGATTCAGAAAGCTGTTTATCGCTATTTACTCGCAACAAAAACATTTCAGAAAAAAAAAAAAAAAAAAAAAAAAAAAAGGAATTTTTTTTTTTTTTTTGGGTAAGATCGGGAAAAGCGTTGGAACGATTGTATCACCCTGAAAGGTGATTAACAAAAGGTGTTATGTTGATGAATAAAAAAAAATTTTGCAAAAAAAATGTTGTTTTCAATGTTAGACTCGGGAGTTATTGATCGATGAGTTACTTCTGTAAAACAGATCCATGAAGCAAATACTCCACTAAATATTAAGATAATGTATCTAATCCTCTTAAAGATGCATCCGTTATGTCAAAGGAACGAGAAATGTGTGTGTGTGTTTCTGAAATATTTTCACAAAAATTTCAGTCACATAGCCCAAAAATAGCTATTTGTTCAAAATCAGAAGAGCATGGAAACAATAAAATATTCTCGTCTTTATGATAATGCGAAACGAGCCACACTTGTTAAACAAAGCGTCTGTACAACACTGTAGATCTTTTTCTCACTTATCTTGACTATTGTATGTTAATCAAGTAAATTCTTTTGTCCTGGATTTCATAGAAGCATATGCCTTTGTCAGTTAAATAGGATTTGATCTTTTACAAAAGTTTGTTTCTTTTAAAAACAGGTGAACTTGCCATTTGGAATATAAATACCAAATATGTAGGCCATATTTGATCATCAATAGATAGGAAGCATGGATGTAAAATAACGAGACTGACGTTTCTACAGAAGAAGGACTCATGTTCCAAACACTAGCATGTTTCAGCTTTTTAGCACGAAGCCTTCTCTTTCGAATGCAGTGCATCTCTCTTTTATAAACATGTCCATATAACAGCAGCCTTCTTTCGCATTAGAGTTATTTTTTGAGAATGAAAAGTGAGAAACACCAGAAAAATGATAAGTGAGCGACGAATCGTTGTGAAATTTCACATGAAACTTAGCAACCCACTTCTGAAACATGTAATTTATTGCAGGAAGTGTATAGCAATGAACATTTATCAATTACACGTGTATTTAAGTGATTTAAGCATTTTTAAGATGACCGCGAAGACGTTGAAGAAAATTCACTCACGGGTCGCCTTTCCTCGTCTAAAACGGATGCCAGTATCGAAAAAAATCGGTGATATGTTTCGATCTAAACAACGGTTAAGTATTCGTGTGATTGCTGAGACTGGAAGAATTAACAAAGAATCTGTACAGCAAATATTTCCACCCAGACAATGCG
The DNA here is from genome assembly GCA_019974015.1 of Nephila pilipes. Classification (NCBI taxonomy): domain Eukaryota; kingdom Metazoa; phylum Arthropoda; class Arachnida; order Araneae; family Nephilidae; genus Nephila; species Nephila pilipes. The sequence continues at coordinate 17,919 of BMAW01120794.1, read as the reverse complement.
CCGACTCATTCCACATAGTCTGTCAAGATGTTTCTAGTATAACATTACTGTGTTGGACCATCCACCTTATTCGCAGGATCTTGAACCATGCGACTTCTCTTCTTTTCCTAAGGCATAATCTGCCTTAAAAAGAAAAAGGATTTAAAGCTGTAAAATAGAAACGTTACATTTCTGAAGGAGATGACTGAAGTAGACTTTCGGGTGTATATTGAAGATGATAATGAGTAAATATGCATGAATTAAAATAGTGTTTTACAAAGTCAGTCTCGTTATTTAATAGCGATATCTTGTACGTAGGATCTTGTATTCAAGTATAGTACATTTAATGATGGAAAATTACTAATTTAATTTATTTAAAACATGATTGGGAAACACAGTATTTTGTTTCTTCTATAATTTGGAGAAATGCAAAGATGGTCTCTTTCAAATTCAGTTCTAAAGAAAATTATATACTGCTGTTTGTAGAAAATGCAACACCATGAAAGAATCATCAGAATCAAATGAAATTTAATGCAGAAACGACTTGTACTGATACAAATAAATGATGAAATTTTCAAAACAAAAGAAACAAATAAAGCGTCCGAAATCAGTATTTGGTGCAGCCACCATGCGCTGCAATAAGTGCTGCTATACGACGAGGCATGGAGTCAAACAGATGTTGAATATCTGCTTGAGGAAGAGAATTCCATATCGCTTGTATGCGCAACCAAAGTTCATCTTTGGAAACTGCAGGACGCGGATCACGAGCGAGACGCCGACCAACCATATCCCACACGTGCTCAATAGGCGACATATCCGGTGAATAAGCAGGCCAAGGAAGAAGTTGCATGCGTTGTGCTGAACAGAAGTCTCGAACAGTCCGCGCAACATGTGGGCGTGCATTATCCTGCTGAAAGATAGCTCCAGGGATGCCTTGAAGGAAAGGAACGACTTCGGGCTGTAGCACTTCACGGACGTACCTGTTGCTATTGAGATTACCCTCAATTCGTATCAAATTGGATCGTCCATGATACGAAATCGCACCCCAGACCATAACTCCGGGTGTTCGACCACTATGTCGTTCAATAATACACTCAGGAAGGCAGCGTTGACCGGCATAACGTCTAACACGAACACGGCCATCATGGGTCCACAAATTGAAGCGTGATTCATCTGAAAAGACAACTTGGTGCCAATCAGCTCGCCTGTCTCTGTGCTCAAGAGCCCACTGCCGACGCAGCCGTCGATGATTCGCCGTGAGGGGAATCCTGTATAAAGGCACCCTTGCACGCAATCCACGGCGCAGGAGACGACGACGAATTGACGAAGCCGACAATTGTACACCTGTAGCAGTAGACCAACGTGCTGCCAGCTGCCTGGAGGAAGCTGTGCGATCATTCACCGCCATGCGGAGCAGGTGTCGATCATCGCGCTCTGACGTCACCTTCTGTCGTCCAGTGCCTGTTTTTCGAGTTGTTCGGTGCTCGTCGGTCCACTGCTTCCAAACTCGCATCACTGTGGAACTGTTCCGCTGCATACGAGCTGCTATTGCGCGATAGGAAAATCCTCCTTCTCGAAGGCCGATTGTCCTCCCTCGTTCAAACTCCGTAAGTTGCTTGAATTTCTTATTCTTCCGTCGTGGAGGCATACTCAGGTCTCACTAAACGTTTGCCACTAACAAATAATCATAGACTTTTTTCAACGTCCCGCTACAGCACTTCATTTATACGCTTTCAGCATCAATTCAGAGGGCGCTGCGCGCGCCGCGCACGCGCGATGGCTCTGAAACTTTATTAATTTGCATAATATCCTATAATTGACATTTGCTGCGAATTTCATTTGATTCTGATGATTCCTTCATGGTGTTGCATTTTCTACAAACAGCAGTTTATGATAATACTAAATTATGCTTGATTTAAATGTCTCTTTTAAGCAACGCATTGATTGTGGACCTTTTAAGCTTTTGGAGGATATGAAATGGTCTTTTAACCCTGCTGCTTTACTTTTTTGAATACCGTAGTATCAAACAATGGAATGATACTCATTTATAAAATAATAATTTTTTGGTGAGGAAAAGATAAACTTTCAACAGAAATGAACTTGTGAAATAATATTAAAAACTATTTCGAGAGGCAAAAAATTTATCAATATCAAATTTATAACTGAGTATACGGAACTATTAAAAAAGAAAACTCAATAATTATATAAACAACAAAAAACGTGAATGATGACTAATATTCTGGAGTTCATTATTATTAGTAATTATGTTTACCAAGATAGTTCTTTTCTTAAAGTAATATTGAAGAAAAAAAATTAAATGTAAATCAATATTGTATCTTCAGATTCCATGTTACCTTGTAAAATATAATAAAAGTATTCAAAAAAAAAAGAATTAAATGTTTATTTAGTAAGCGGTTCTTAACTAAAGGAAATAAATACACAAAACACAAAAAAAATTTAATTTTTTTCTTCCCTTATTTGTTTGCATTGGTAAATATTATGAGCAAATCTACTTAAAATGACTTAAGATGAAGTAAATATTTCAGATTATACTTTTCAGTTTAGTCCCAACGGATTTCGGATCAGAAAGATTTTCATTGCCCCACAAGATGCTTGGCAACCACACATTTTAAAAAGAATAGCAACTTAAAATCGTTATAAAACACATTTAAAAAGAAGTTTAAATCATGGGAAACATAAACTGCCGGTCTGAGCAACAAAGTTGAAAAAAGCCCGGGGAATTTCGTCGACAATTCTTCTAATTTCTTGTTTCTATGAAAGCGCGTGTGTTACCTTATATACGAGGTGTGGCTATTAAATATCAGGACTGTTACAGTAAAACATTTTATTTTGATATAATCTTATTATCACCTTCAATATTCACCCCTCCTCTATCCCTGCAACGATCCATCCGAATCTTCTATTGTTCGTAACAGTGCTGCGAGTTTTCTGTCAGCTCTTTCAAGAAATGTGTCACTTTCTCTTTCACAGCTTCAACGACTCAAATTTTGTTCCTTTTAAGCAGATTTTACCTTAAGAAACATGTAGGAATCGCATGGCTCAAAATCTTGTGAATAAGGGAGATGGTCTAATACTGGGATGTTGTACATGGCTAGAAACCTCTTGATGGACAATGTGGAATGATCCGGTGCATTGTATTGGTGGAAAGATTTTCCAGCAAGGATTCTTTGTTACTTCCTACAGTCTCAGCAATCGCACGGGTACTTAACCAACGATCAGATCGAAACAGATTACCGATTTTCTCCGATAATATCATCCGATACTTTTGAAGTAGTGGACCCACCCGGGGGTGACTCTTTTTCAATGTCTTTTCTGTCATCTTAAGAGTGATTCAACCGCTCAAATACATATGTGCTCGATAAGAATTCTTTACCCTACACTTCTTTCAATAAATTTTAGCTTCTGTAGTTTCTTTTCCAATTTTCATGTAAAATTTCACAACAATTGGTTACTTATTTATCTTTTTTTCTAACAAATCTAAAAAGAACATTTATGCGAACGTAGGCTACGGGTATACGGACTTGTTTACAGAAGCGAAGGGCATTGCATTTGAAAGAAGGTGCATGTTTACTTCTTCTGGAACAGTGTCAATCTCGTTATTTAATAGCCACACCTCATACAGGTAGCAGAAAGACTTCAAATCACTTCGGCTTTTTTGCCTTGCAAAAATTGCTGGTTCATTCTCACAGTGTAAGCGGAATGCCAAACATGAATGGTTAGAGAATACAAGTATCCACAGGTCTTATTTTCCAAAACTTGAAATCACTTATGAAGTGAAATCAAATCAAAATATAACAGTACGTTTTATGAAATTATAAATTTTATTAATTCTAAACCTATAAATGTAATTACATTAATTTAAGTCGATTTTAAAAATGATTGAAAACCAGATATTTTTGAAGAAATATAGATTTTTTTAGCAAAACGAGGAAGAAAAGCTAAGTAAAATAATTTTCAGATTTAAAAAAATATATTTAAAAATTATGCTAATTTTACTTTTTTATTCTAGTAAATTTAAAGATATATACTTATAAGTAAATATTATAAATATAATAATTCATAAGTTCGCGTCATTTCAATATTCAACAGAGGAAACGCTGATAAGGTAATAAATGTCTTTTGTGTGTTTGTTTGTTTCTTTACTGGAACAAAACACACACAAAAAAATTAATTTTAAAAATTTCTATCACTTTAAATATAGCTTATTCATATAGTGATATTTCTTATTCAATTAATTTAATTTTTCATGTCAAAAAGAATTTTATACAACGCAATAGATCCTGACACACGTTATTTGGATTTCCTTTAAAAAGTATTTTTAGGAGGAAAAAATTATTTGTACTTCAAATTTTGCCTTGAAACCACAACACTTATTTGTATATATATATATATATATATATATATATATATATATATACTCTATAACAAAAAAAAAGACGCACTAAGAAGGAATTGCCTGATTGTAATGAACTTTCGTATGTAAGCCATTTGGACCAAACATACAAATGATTAAAATTTGGTGTCCAATGAATGAATAAGCAGAGCTACAACGCTAGCTTAGCAGGGGTAAAAAGAAGCGATTTTCAATTTGGTGGGCAAATGTTCTGTTGGATTGCGATGTATAATATCTTTCAACGACTGAAAAAAATGCCACCCCGCAAGATTCGAGCTCATTACGAGCAACTGCTAGAGTTTGAAAGAGGTCGAATCATTGGATTGAAAGAGGCAGGTTGAGCAAATCGGAGAATAGCTCGTCACATAGGTCGAAGAGGTACGGCGATTAAATGATGTTGGCGACAATGGGTGGACAATGGCAGATTTCAGCGTCATGATGGTAGCGGTCGACCTAGGACCATAGCAGATCCGGAGGGCAGAGTAATTGTCAGATCAGTTGACACAGGTCCTGATACATCGTTATCAACTATCAGATGTACGCCTCGCACAAGAGTGTTCTCCACGACATTTGACAGACGGCTGATAGAGCGAAATCTACGCTAGTACCGACCGTTACGCTCCCTATCACTCACACCTGCACACCGTCGAGACAGATTACAGTGGTCCTTGGTTCGATCAGGTTGGAATGATACTGACTGGGGACGTGTAGTGTTTAGCGACGAATCCCGCTTCCAACTGTATCCTGACGATCATCGAAGACGTGTCTGGAGACGTCAGGGTTAGCGTGCCTTCCGATCTTGCTTTCATTATTGCACGCCACAAAGGCCTCAACCAGGAGTTATGGTCTAGGGTACCATTTCCCTTGATAGCCGAGCCCCTTTGGTCATCAATAGAGACATATTTACATCACAGTAGTACGTGGACGACATTCTGAGACCTGTTTTGCTACCGTTCGTTTTGCAGTAACCTGGCCTTATTTTTCAGCAAGATAATGCCAGACCACATACGGTACATGTTGCTATGAACTAACATACAGCTTGTCTAACACTTCCTTGGACAGCCAGATTTCACTCCAATTGAACTTGTTTTGGATATGATTGGAAAACCACTGCATCTACTAGGAAATGTTGATGTCCTAGCCCTACAATCGGACGAAATTTGGCAAGAAGTGCTGAAGGAGTCCATCAGGTAGCTTTATCACTCTTTGCTACATCGTGTGGCAGCTTGCATCGAGGATAGAGGTAGGTAAGCACCTTATTGTGCTCGTTACTTTGTACCCTTTGTAATGTTACACTGAAATAAGTAATTCATTTTTTCTGAAATTAATTTTCTATTCCGTTGATAATTTTCCTATCATTTATTTGGTTTCTTGAATACCCGAAAACGGTAAACATTTTAGCACTTTGTGTGAGTATTGTCCCTTCTTAGAATAATAATTTTTTTTGAAACCCATCAGTATGTTAATGTTCATTCATTTCAATTTTTATTATAGTGATGAAAATAAGCAAGCATTTGCTTAGTTGACTGATTCATAATTTTTCTTGTTCAAAGCCTAAATTATAACAAACATTTATCAATTTAGTAGTAGGAAAATTTATGTAGTAATATTTGTTTGTAAAATATCGGACACATTTTAATGTTTAATAACTCATAAAATAATGAAGATTAATTAAAATAAATAATGTAAATCGTTAGATAGACTCAAAAAGTATCACGACCTTTTTTCAATGAACTTCCACATGTGCCCCCTTCGTCGCAAGCAGAAAAAAAAAGTTCCACCGCAAGGTGCTGTTCCTGGATGAATGATCTTTTTGGTACACTCTGTAATTTCCCTGTGCTTGCGTTATGGATTTTATTTCTGTGAACCACCATAAAGTCTGTGCTTTCCCTTGTGATGTATTTATTCTCCTCAATATTCAGTTGAATAAAACATCAAATACAAAAGTCGAACAAACACATAAAAAGTAAACATAATATTGCATTGTAATCGTTGCCTGAAAGCGAAAAGAAATGCAATTAATTAGCAGATGATATTTACAAAAGAAAAGATATTCAAACGGGGAAAGGAAATTATCTGCAATTAATAACACGAGCAGACGATAATTGCAAAACTAAAGATATTCCAATCGGAAATATATGAGTGAAATATATGAAAATATATGAGTTATTCCTTCAATAAATGCAATAAATTTGTTTATATCTTCATTATTTAATGAGTTATTAAACATCAAAATGTGTCCGAATTCTTATAAACATCCTGTAATTATTAAAACTGTATATGTCACTTAGAGCTTAAGTTAAGGAAGGTAAGAAATATATTGGTATTGCTTGATAAGAAGAAAGGGGTCGAAAATTTGGAAATATTTCCAGAGGAACCAGAAACACGTGATCTATTTTCAACAAAGACAATACACCCCATTGGAGAGAAGGAAGATTACTCTGATATCTCGAGGTCATAAATTATGTACAATAGATGCTTTTTAATCCAACATTCGAAAATTCGACACATTCTATAGTCCGGCGCCGTTCGATCAATTTGCCTTTGGATTTTTTCGAGTCGATTTAAGCATTTATTGACTTTTCCTCTGCTACTTGCCTTTTTACCTAGTATTTAGTGAAACTTTATGTTTTCATTACTATACAGTGTTTCTGATTTTATTTTAGCAATAACATCTTTCCTCGTTTTAATTATATTAAAATGTTTTAAGATTTTTTTGCAATAGTTATGCAACTTAAAAATGGTTTATATACATGTTTATTTCGTATTTATATTAACATTAGTAACTATATTGATACTTACATGTATAAAAAGCATCCTTGAAACTTCGAAAGTACTTTCGAAGTAAACGCTATTTTCCAAAATACGGCATAGATCTTTCTAAAGTGTATCATTAATGAAAAGATAAATAATTTTATAAGCACTTTCGCCATAGGTAATCCTACTTATCGTAATTATTTGAATTGGAGTTTTTCTATCAGGCTTAAATTCAGTAAGTACTTTCCAAAGTATCGTAAAAAGTTCGGAAGCGGTCATAAAAATGATACAACCGCTTTTACGAGTCTTAGAATCTTTATGCAGGGGATAAAGGCACTTCGTTTTTAAGCTTCATAGATGCCAGTTGAGGATGACTTTCTTCCTTTTCTTAGGACGGTTTCTAATATTTGGTCTTATATCGTTTTACAGTTGGCCTAGAATCGTTGGTCTTAAACCGTAAGTAATATAGTTGATGGAAACAAAGAAATTGATGCATAATATAATTAAGACTTTGAAATTCGATTTGTTTTTGTGAATTTTAAGCTAATATTTCATGAAGCTTAGACAATAATTACTTAAATATTAATTTCAAACCAAATGCTTGCATGCATCCCTTAATTAATAGTTTATCTGCGAATGGTTGTGCTTAGGTCAGTCAGAAAGTTAGTTGCAGTACTTTCAGTCAAAGATTCTTTTGATGAAACTTTAGACATTTATCTTTATCGTGTGACGTAGAGGCTTTTATGATGTTATTTTAGTTTTTCTGATAATCAGTTGAAAACATCTCTAGATTGTAGCAAGGCCTGTTCAAATTGGAAATACGTGCAGTGTTCTTTTTCTTTGTTGGCAAAAAAGTGTAATTGCATTGAAATTTATCGGCAGTTCCATGAAGCGAACAGCTAAAATACAACATTACGTCAAGCTATCAAGACGTGGTGCAACATGATTGAGAATAGAAGTACACTTATTGACGATGCTGAACGCGAGGGAAGACCATCAACTGAGACAAATTCCGAAATCGCTGCTCTCCTGTAGCATAACTAAAGAGCGGACTTCTGAAAACTTTTAGGAGGGAAGTGTGAGATCATCCTCTGTATAGCCCAGACTTTTCACCTTGTGACTTCCATGTTTTTGTCTCCATGTAAGAACTTTTAAAGCGACGATACAACGCTGTTGACGAGGAAAATGGCAGAACTAAATAATGGTTATCAAGCATTTGATGGGATTTCCTTGCAGAAGGCATTGAAAATTTTTATCACACTACAATAAATGCATAAATAACGGAGGAAATTACGTTGAAAAGTATACTTTGAGTGGAATTTTAAGATACAAATAAAGTTATTGTAAAATTTATATCCTGTTTTGTTTTCTTAAGCAGTGCTAACCTATTGACTAACCCCCGTAAATGTTACACTAGCGCACAACAATGGGCTTTGGTATACAGCTGGATACGTACCTCAATATTTACTTGTGTAATCTAAATATAACTGGTACTTATGTTTGTAAAGATAGAATGCAAAAAATCTGATTATTTTTTAAAAAATAATGTTTACGAGTTTTTATAAACAAGTAGGAATAATTATAAAACAGTAATTGTTTTTTTAAATGTGATTCAAGTCAACAAAATAGTTAGATTAAGGTGAAAAATACATACTTTTTCAGAATGCTCTACGAGTGAGAATTATTTTTAGATGAGAAAGGATACTATACACACATACTTCTGAATACATAGTTTGTTATAAAGCTTTATTAAATATATCATGGGAAAAAGTTTCTATATTGTTCATACCTATAGGTTTGAGGATTAGATTGTTTACATTCGCAAAATAAGTAATTTTGACAGTCCTTAACTATTTAAATACTATGATTTTTTATATATATATATATTTGCTTTATGGTGCATTTAACGCAGATGTACATAAAGACTTCCACTTTTAATGTAACCCCAAATTATGTAATTTTCTGTTACAGGTAGAACATTTATCGAATTATTTAAAAGAAAACATTCAATTTTATTCTGAGTTATAGATAAATGTATTTTTATGAATAAATAAATTGCGCAATACAAAGCTTTTACGATTCAATTATATACTTATATAATTGCTCGTAATCAAGAAAAATGAAGAATTAAAAAAAAGATCTCTTGTCTTCGAGAATTATATAATTTTTTTTGGAAGCAATTTTTCTTTAATAACACGAAGGAATAATGTGTAGAACTGCATTAAAAATAAAAATTCTTTAAGAAATGAAAACAAAGTTTAAAATTTTACCCTTAATTAATCACATATAAGAATTAAACACAATGTTTAAAGTGAATTATAACTGCAAAAAATCATGGTTAATGTAACAATTTCTATTAAATATTAAAATGTTTTACATAAAGCATTTAAGCAAAGCACTATTTATTTATGTATTCTATTTTTAAATTTACATAAAAATGCCTTTCATTTAGAGATTGATATTAATTAAGTCATTTTAGCATATAGCTCGTAATATATATATATATATCGATTGTACAAATACATATAAACTATAATACATTAAACAATCAAGAAAATCTAAAATTAATATTTAGTAGTTAAATTAATATTTAAATAAGTAGAAATGTAAAAACACAGAAAATATAATTTAACTTAAAATTTAAGGGAAATACATATAAATTATAATGTATAAGAAGAAATCAGAATAAACATTGAAAGGAAGCAAAACTAAATAGTTAATAGTAAATCATTAAAAATAAATGCAATGGGAATAAAGGAATGTAATTCTGTTACTATAGATTAGGATTGTAGAAATCTTCTGATATATATATATATATCAGAGGAGGAACGCACAAATTGAATAGATTTAAGAAAAAACAACAGAAAACTTATACTTCTAAAAAATCTGAAAAAAGAAAAGTAAGAGAAGTGTTGAAAATAAATATAATAAAGTAACTAAAAAGTAAATCACACAAAGTTTAACTCTATCAGGAGCGGTTGCATATTTTTTATACTACATATTTAGCGCGTTAAAAATCTTACTAAAGTACGCCATTTCCCCACGCATTTATCATCACATGGTAGCTTATAGTTTTATTAACTTAAATTAGATAGCAGAACCATGCAGAATAATTATTAAAATTATTCCATTTATTCTAATGAAAGCTCCTAACAAGTGGTTGTTTTATGCCTCACAGAAAATTTTCTGAAATTATTTAAATATTTTAAATTCATGAGCAAACCTATCTTCATTTTTGAAACTTTATGTAAATACTACTAATCAGTCAAAACAGAACATATAAAGTATTGGTTTCATACTCTAAACTAAATGGTATCATAACTATACCAACGCCCCTCTAGAGCACACAAAGGGTTAGTGAGCACCAGATGGCAGCACTGAAAATTTCGAATCATGTGACGGTTCACTTTATATCAGTGAAAAATAGAAGTCATAAATATGTTTTCGAGTTCCAGTGTGGCAAAAATCAGAATTATTCTCCTAAGGAAAAAAAAATTGAAACAGGAATAGAAATTTATCAACGCGGTGCATGCAGACTAAAAGTATGCGCAGGGGTAAAAAAGATATTTGAAAACCAAAACTACTACTACAAAAAAAGTGAAAAAAATATCGAAAAACAGTCTTTCAAGATATCTAAAACAGAACTGGCTGGAGACAGCAGATTAGGGTCTTGTCGTCTTTGATAGACATGATACTTATTAACGATCATGAATATAAAGCGTTAGTATGAGATTAAAAATAGATGATAAGCTACCTGCAAAAGAGAAGCGAGAATAGGTACTCATTGCCTTTAGCGGTAGACTTTATCAAAGGGTCTAAGTAAACTTATATATAAATCATTGACAATTGATATTATAAAAGGTACAATACAGCAAAGAGATACCCACTTTGTAAAATGAACAGTTCTCGGCGATTGGACTCCAACATCTTGTAAATAATTCAGAATAAGGAGGGCTGGTTTGTTTGTTTTTTCGTTTGACACGTCTATTCATTACTTGTTGGAGGGTATGTTCTGAATAGGTTCATTTACCGTGGTCCTCTAGTTTTTGAAAATTTACAGAGACCATACAACGAACAGAATTTTAGTTTTATTTAGAGTTAATTTAATTCATGTTTTGGTATGATTATCGTGACTGCTTCGAATTTTGTATAATAGTGTGCACAATTATTTCAGAAAAATTTAAATTTTACTTTAAGTAGCTTTATAACCCAGTTTTAAATAATTTTTAACTATATATATTCTTCAATATATCTTGAAAAGAATGCTTATACAGGAACTTTCGACTGCGAAAGAACTTGCTTTGATTGAAGAGCTGCCCTCTGGTGGATCGGGGTTATCTTCAGAAACAAGTGGGAAAGAAAACTTCACTTTAGTCTGTGTAGTAAGAGATATGCCTTATTTTTAACAAATTTGTATATGTATTTCAACTAAAATTGTCTTATTATGTTTAAAATATAGTTTTAGCATTAAACTATGAAAATTATATTTGTATAAAAGAAGCTATACTTAAATTAATTTACATATTTTCTCTCAAATTATCGCTCTTAGAAATGAAAATACATTACAAAGCTCTAATTTTTCAAAAGTGTTTTGTAATCCTAATATTTGACAAATTAACTAAAATAATATAATTTTTTATGAAAGTATTTATTATTTCTTCGAAGGTATACGAAACAGCGAGTGTACAAGTAAGAGGTCCTAGAGGGGCAGTGGTATATTATATGTACCGGGTCTTAAAAATCAGAAAATAAATAAGAATTAAATTTACCGCTTGATATTGTGTCCTTTTAACCTTATTAATGCATATCAGGTTAATTTTGCAAAAATTTAATGTTTTTTATATACCTCTCCTCAAAGAGTTAATCAACATTGATGTTGTATATTAAATAACTCTTAATTTTATTTAATAGATGTTGCATTTAGAGCTTTGACTAATCGTTCCAATACATACATTAGTAAAACTTATAAAATATGCAAATCATTTTACAAAAAAAAAAATAGATAGTTATGATTAAGTTGTTAATATTAAACGTAGTTATGAGAATATCAATTACATAAAAATATAAATTTAAATTATCTGGTTTAATCCGGTTTTAAATGATTATATTTCATATTATGATAAAACATGTTAAGAAATTGAAGATATATCACAGATTGAACGAAATAGTAATGGTCTTGCACATATTTTTTTTACATTTCTTTGAACGAAATTTTATAAACAATAATACATTTCTTTTGCTTAGGTATATTGATGACTTAAGTTTTTCAAAAAAATTTTAATCCAGATTTTATATCGGATGTATCATTTCTTCCTTCTTATTTGAATCTGATTAAAAATAACATAAATTCATGTGAAACAGATAGCTTACAAAAAACATTAAAACTGTAGATAATAGGATTACTAGTATATTATTTTTGATAAGATATATTTTTTCCCAATTTTTAGTGTTCCTTCCCTTGAAAGCATTTTAAACTTAAATATCTATATGAATGTGTATTATATAATATTATTCTTAGGAAAATTAAATTAATTAATATGCCTCTAAATTTTGAAAGATTTAAATTAATTTTTTCATACTTCTGTTAAAGCTAAATGCCCAATTAATTAAGAAAAACAAAATTAAAGTAAAAAATTGTAAAATAGATTAATTTTTAAAATTGAATTTTCTTAAAAATTTTTTAAAAGTTTACAACATGTATTTTTAATTAGGTTTTCTAAGTTTGCTGTCTGTTTTTTTTAATTAAGTTTATTATTTATTTTTAAAAGTTTTTTTCCCTTTTTTAGTTACTTATTTTATTTTTCGTTTCATTATTTAATAAGTTTTAATTTCTTACAATATTTATATTTATATTCCAAATTTCATTTAGTTCTAAAACTGTTTGATAATTGAGGTGGCTACCTTTTGCCTAATCATTTCGTATTAGAGCGGGAAATTTGTCCACTACGTTTGCTCAATATCTTAAAGAGTTGCTACAAACAAATAAGTTTTTTTTTTATTGAGGTTAATTTTTTGTATTATAATTTTATTCTTCATTTGTATTACATTTTGAGATGTTTGGAATTTTCTGGAAATGTTAGACATTTTTCATCTAAAATGAATTTATGATGAGTTTTTTTTTTCTTTTTCTTTTTTTTTTTTTTTTTTTTTTTAAATATTTTTAATTGTACCTTTGATTTTATGATACTTTTTCTAATATAACGTTGATAGAGGTAGTTTTGCAAATATTATTAAGTCTGCGGCATATTGCAACATTTGGTTAAACTACAATTCGCATTCAAAGAACAAATCAAAAGTTCATCAGGTCGAGATGTTGAAGTTTGAATAAATCCACACATACAAAAATAAAGGCAATCGATCTAATGACATCAATTACTTTTAATTTAACTTTAAGATGTCCCAACACAACACAACAAATATTAACTATTAGTAAATATCCTAATTCGCAGGCATTACAAAATCACTAACATAGTTCGCTTTCAACATCTTCCTTCTCTCATTTACTCAGAACTAAAACATAACTTTTTTTTTTCTTTTTCACATTTGGCGCCTAGCGCCCTCTATCGTTAGTTTCAACAACATTAATTATATAGTATACCAATCTTTCGCTTTTCTTCAACAGATGGAATTTTCCTTTTTTCAATTTATCTCTTATATGATCATTTTGGTGTTTGTCAATTTAGGTTTTCATTTAATTTACTTTATTTTGAAAATTTCTATACATTATAATGTTTTTGTTTTACACTCACATTTGCATAGGTGTTTTTATTTAGTTTACTTTTCTATATGGTTTTATTTGAATATTTATATAAATTTGTTTTTATTCAATGATACCGTTTGCGATATATATTTTTTTAATTATTGTGATTATTTCCTATCTTTTTTATGATTAATGTAAGTGTATATATATATATATATATATATATATGTGTGTGTGTGTGTGTGTATGTGTGTGTATGTGTGTATGTTTGTGTGTGTAAGTAACTGTTTTTTATCATTAATCTCTAAGCCTAAAAATTTAATTATTGTTCCTCCTTAACTCGAATGTGCAAAATTACTAAATTTTTGTTTGTATTTGGAATAAATCTTACTACATTTTTTTTTTAAATTTTGATTTTAATGGGTTAAAATTAACGTAGTTAGAATTTTAAATTGTTTCATCGAACAAATATAAAATTAGTAAATTCATTAATACAAATAATTTTATCATCACTTATTAAGAAATCTCAAAAGAAGATAAGGCAATTTTCTAAAAATCCAAAAAATGAATGTTTGAAGTATGTCATGTTTTTTTATACTCTTTGAAGAAATACCAATATTTCAAAAAACACCTTTGCCGTTATTTTGAAGAAGGTTTGTTATGCAGTCATTAATGAATATCGAGAAATAAATTTCTACTACGAAATTAATAAAATAATCTACTGATTCTTTTTTCTTTAAAAATTGAATTAAATGCACATTTTTAAAAGCAATGTATTAGAATACAACTGTATTGACAATTTTAATTGTTAAAGTCTATTTGTTTATTCTCAAAAACTGCTTGTACACTATTACAAAAAGTTTCTAGAAGGAAAAAAAGTAACTGAAATTTTAAATGTAAATTATTAAAAGTCGCTATTTTTATACAATATTCAAGAGTGAATACATGTAACAAATGTGTTATAATTAAGCTTGCTTAAATAAATCTGACTCACTGAAATTTATTTTAATTATCTAATACTAATTTTGTAATCCCCTCCAGAAAAAAAAAGGATGGGAAGGATCAGAACCACAAACCCTAATTATTAGTGAATTTTATTGCACTTATTAAGTCGAAAGATTTATTTCATAGAAGTATCGGTTGAGACATAATTGAAATAAATTATCTCAAAAATGGCAGACACCAGACTTCGTCTGGTACATGTAACAAAAAGATGGCAATGAATTCATAATGATACTTTTATTTTATCCAAAAAAGTTATAATAAAACAGTCACGTTTGTCACAAAAACATACAGCTATAAAAGTACCAAAAAAAAAAAAAAGATATATTGAAAATAAACTTCGATTAATTGCATATCATAACAAAATTAAAGACCTTTTTTCCTAACCTTTTTAAATTCATTTCTTTCAAATACGTAATTGCATCATTATTGCCCATTTATATAGTTTTTTTAAATTAAAATATTTTTACCATTCTTTTTTGGCGGAAAATAATGACTAATAATTCACTATTTCTTAAGAATCAAAGCTTAAATTTGTGTATTAATATTCGAGATATTACTTAACTTTTTAATTATTATTGCAAGGGATTATTATCGTACTGCTTGTATTACGCTATAAAATATCTTAAACTATTAGCACTAATAGAAATTTCGATATATATATATTTATTATTTAACATATATGAGGGATATGAAATATTTTATTTATGGCTTATATTTTTCTTAATATTTCAAGATATTAAGCTTTATTAATATCATTAATTAATAAAAGAGTAAATCATTATTTTATTGAATTTTTTTAGTTAAAATTATTTTTTTCTTTAAACAAATATTTTGTAATGTCACTAAAATAGGGATATTTATATAAAAAAAAGTTACAAATGGGGAAAAATTCAAATGGTCCTAGATGGAAAAGCCTGATTATTTGTTTTAAAGTAGGGCATTTATAGGGTGGAGATTACATTAATATTTTACTTAAGGAAAGCTGATGTAAATTAAAATTTAATTAATGAAATTTTATTTTACCCACTTATACTTCAAGCATTTATTCGATTTATTTTTTTATTAATGAATAAATAGGTTTTTTTTTTCATTTATTAACTAAAGTCAAACTGTAATTATAAAATGGCTTCGTAATTGTGAACCAAAGTCAAGAGAAAAGAGCAGGAACAAAACGCTTAGACTATACCTTTCCGGGATTTAGAAGACCATTTAACAAATAGACGATCGTAACTTGCGGCATTGTGATGGCAAATGTGATAAAGAACCTAACTAGTAGTCCGATGTTAAAGACACCCCGTATGATAACAGGATTATGAAATTTGCTTCAAGAAAGTCTCTTTTAGATTTAAAATCCTACAAATAAAAAAGTTCAACATTTGAATGCAGAAAAATTAAATATAACGATTCATACTCTGTTTATGCTTCAATAGAGAATTATTTGTACACAAGACATGAATAATTTCTTAAATATTATTAATGTATTTCAAACAACCAAGATCATTTATTAAATGTACTATTAATACAATACAAATTTTCTATAAGCTTCTTTTTCGATTTCTTAACCCTCTAAGTGTCATGCTCGTAAGATCCCGTACTGTTCAAGATACTTCGAAAAAGTAACAAACGTTCAATTCTTTTTGGCCCTGAACTCGCCGAAAGCGGTAAAGCCGTATATTTTCGCCTTCACAGGATTACTTCAAATTTTTATTACACTTATATTTTCAGAATTCTTGTCCCCCAATTAAAGGTGTAACATCTTGATACATAATTGGGAAGGGTTGCGGCGACATAATGTAAGTTGACAGGAAATTGTATGGCTCCTTAGAGAATCCCACACTTTACCTTAAGGTTGAGGAATTCAATCAAAAGGATGGGAGTTTCTGTAATTCCCGTCCATATTGTACTGGGCATCAGAAAGTGTCTATGTGTCGTATTGACTTGAGATTTTAATTTTCGCCTTTGAATTTAAAACATTATTTGATGTAAAATTTTCGTGGTATAACCAATTTCTTAAATGAATCAAAAAGCCACTTTGAAGAATGAAATAGATTATATACTCACTTTTGATTCTTATTAATTTGAAGTGTTAACAAATTGTGGTGAGGGAGGAGAATTTGCTATTTATTGTTATCTCCCGTGCTTAAAGCCTGACTCTAGAGGGCATTTTTTTTGTAAAGGGGTGAGTGTTTGATGCCACACGATCCCTTCAGACTTGACTGAGTCTCCGAGAGGATCTGATGTGAGTGACCGAGCTCACACTCGTGAGTAAGGAGAGTAAATAAATTTTTGTTGTAGTTTATACAAACTGATCACTTTTTTGTCCCAGGACAACGGTAAAACTGTAAGCTAATGATGCTTAACTAAATTATTAACAAAAGTAAGAGTAAAGGAAGTATTGTGTGTGCGTGTGTGCAGAAGAAAATTTAATATTATATAATTGGAAAGATTACTCTGTCTGTATCTTCTTTACTTGGTTAATTCACATTTTTCCTTCACATTAAATTATCAAAAGGAATTAAGTTTCTTTTAAAATATATTTAAATATCTAAAAATATCGCGAAATAAATATCTATAAAATATCTATTTAATTTCAAAGAATTTATAAAAACAATGAATATATTCTATCATTTCATTTATTGTATTTTAATCAATACTTTCAGTGTTTAAATAATTATTACTTTATCTTTATTATAAGGTGTTAAAAATTATCTCTTCAAAATTAGAAACGTTTTAAACTTTCCAACTATTACAAATAAATAATAATCAAGTTTCTGTGTTACATTCCTGAAATTATTTTTTCTTATGTATTAATAAAAATAACAACTGAAAAAGAACCTCAAACTTTTTAAAATCCATTAAGTTTTTCATAATTTCAAAGCCAGGTGTTCAGGGCAGCTTACTTATAATCACTAATTATTTTATTATTAAGGTACCGAAATATATCTGAACTTTATACAGCTGAAATTCAGTTCCCTTTAAAGGGAAGATAAATTAGTGTTTCTCCTCAATTTTATATCTTTAAACTTGAATCTGAAAAATTAGTAATTAAAAACGTGTGTGCACC
>BMAW01120788.1:0-14991 GCA_019974015.1 Nephila pilipes | reverse complement strand
GAAATGAATAGCCGGAGCGCAGCATATCGGAACGGCGCATTCAGTAGGTGTATACAAGAAGATGAATCCCAATCTGATAGTCAAATTTTCTTTTGCATTGCACTTAAGATACTTTTCAACGTAGAAAAATTGTTTTGCAGGATCGCTGAGCTAATTACGAGCAACTTATGGAATTGAAAGAGGCAGAGCAACTGGAGAATCGTTCGTGATATGGGCCCAAACGCCACCTGATTAGGAAATGCTGAAGAATGGGGGGGGGAGGGTACGGTAGATTTCACTTCATAGCGGTAGCGTGGCTCTCGACTTAGGCCAGAGTGGACAGAGTGATTGTCAGGATCAGATGTCGCAGCGCGTGATTCATCGCGTTATCGACTATCGACGTGCGGGCCTGGCACACGAGTAACCCCATAACCATTCACAGACGGCTGATAGAGTTGAATCTACGCCTTTCCGATAGCTGCGTCACCTGCCCTCACGCGCACGCTGTCAAGCCAGATTACAGATAGTGATTGCCTCGCTGACTGGTGTAGAAATTATGCCGACTGCGGACGCAGGAGTTTGGGACGCCATTTCATTCTGCAGATAACCGCACCCCTTTGGTAGTCAGTAAGTATACAGGGCAATACTACAGCAGGTAATGTCGACGACATTCTGAGTCTGTTTTACAAATCACAACCCTTTTGTAGTACCTGGACTTATTTCTCTTTAAGCAAGATAATGCTGTGACCTCCTATGGTATAACGTGTTGCTATGAACTGTCTTACAGCATGCCAAATAATTTCCTTATTCAGCCAGATATCTCTCCAATCGAGATGTATGATATGATGCATCTATCAGGGAATGTTGATGTATTCCAGCCCAAGAATTGGAGCAAATTTGACAAGAGATACAGAGAAAGAGGAGACCATCAGGGAGCTTTAGAATGACAATTACATGCTACATCGTGGCAAAGGTATATAGACTAGAGTTGGTCATCATCTTATTGAGTTCATTATTGTGTAACTTTTGAAAATAAATCATTCAATTTTTCTGAAATTTTAGTTTTTTCATTCTGTACATTATTTTCCTATCCAATTTTTTTTCTTTACTGACAACTCCTTTTTTGATGCATTTTTTTTATTTTAAAAGTGTATTTAAAAAAAAAAAATATTCTTTACATATAATATTTATCATTGTATAATAATGACAAATAAGCACTCTACATAAACTGGTGATACTTGTTACATAGCATTTTATAATTTTTTGATTTTTTTTTTTCTTTAAGTATACGTAATGAAACTTCTTTTCATTTCAAGGATTGCAAAATAGAAAAATTAAACTTCAAATATTTTAATCTGCTATGCATATTTACAAGATGTTAAACATTTAACAGGTTATATTCCGGAGTTTCTTCAAATGGTGATTATTTTTCAACTAAAATTGTCAAAAATTCATATAAAATTATGATAGTATTATTTAATCTATTTTATTATTATATTATAATTTTTAGATCTGCTTCTATCCCTAATTCAATATATTGTGATCTATTTTATAACATAATTAGAGCAGTGCGATGGTTTGAAACTCTGTAAAAGTTATGAATACAAGGTTTATCCAAGTCCAAATACATCATTTTTAAATTACTTTATTTCTATTGTAATATTTTCCTTAATTGTTATATATTATTTTTTAAATTATTATGTAAATTCAGATTTTATATTATATAGTTTCCTTTATATATATTTCCTTTATATATATATATATATATATATATATATATATATATATATATATATATATATATATATATGTGTGTGTGTGTGTGTGTGTATGTGTGCGGTGTGTGTGTGTTTAAGTATACAGGTAGTAGCTGCATACAGCTACGTATGCTACATGAATCAGAAGAGAATAGAAGAAAACTTCAAAATTTTAAGAAATCCAAATTTTACTGTCTAAAATGCCAATGAAATAGATTACTACCAATATATCTGATCACTTTAAAGAAATCAGAAATTTATATAGAAAATTTGAGTAAGAAAAACTATGAAGAAATTAGTATAACCAAATGAATAAAACCTTAAGAATACATTTCTTAAGAATCACGCGAAAATGAAATCTTATTTATATATTATTCATTATTTCTTTTCTTTAATGAAATTATGGACTTTTATACCCTGGATGCAATGTAGATTTTAAAACAAAGAACTCCTATATTTATTAATAATATTCTATGTAATTAGTTATAATAAACAAAAAAGATATTTTCAAATATTTCAGGATTTTATTCGCCTGAGATCAATTTTAAGTTTAATTATCGTGCAATTTTTCATACACTTAAAAATAATGGATTGAAACCTCATGAGATCTTTAGCAAGTCTGCATACCACACAAATATATAAAAATACTATTATTATTTATTATATATATATATATATATATATTCATACAAATATATATATATATATAAGGGAATCTATTATCACTCTTTATTTTTATCAAACTTGTATAATTCATTTTTACCTCTGTTTAAAATGAATTAATTACCCAAAATCTGTACCAATTAATAGCAAATAAGAGTTCATCTCGCATCAAATAAAAAAATTTTGTTCACCGTTATATTATGTCTATATGTTCCAGTCAATATTCCACTCTAAATCCGTATAGTAAAAATACTGATATCACTCCATCCTAAAAAGAAATTAGGTCTCAAACCACATTTTACTATGGTGTGATGTGTAAGAAGACCGAATAATAACACAAAATGAATTATTCCATCGCCTAAGAAAGATTTTATTTAAAAAGCCCTCCTGCTGTATTATATAGATCATCAATTTTAAAACGTTTCTGTTTGAAAAAACTCTGGATTAGTGAAATGTGTGTAATTTCTATCAAGAAATATAGAACGAACTATTAGTTCTATGTATATTATTTTAATTCTATATACTGCTATTTATCATTATATATATTGCTCAATTGGACACTTATTGCATAATATTGGATAATGCAACAATTCGTTTTACTTTACTTTCTTATTAAATGGATATATATCTAGGAAATTGCTTACATTCCACACATATGAACTCTCATAAAATATGCATTTGAAAAACATTAACTTTTCAAACAAAAAAAAAAAAAATTAAAAAAATTTAATTGTTTATAATTGTTTCATTAGTTTCAAATTTTACTATTTTTACAAATTTGTCATTTTAAGCGCAATTTTTTCTTAATTTTTCACAGAATTTTATCGCAACTCTAAACGGGAGTTACAAATTTAGAATTTAAATGAAACAATTATCCTTACCTTTTTTTCGTTAAAATGGCTATTAATAATAAATAACTTATACAAAAAATAACCAAAAAAAATTAAAAATGTAATTCTTCGATTACAAAAAAAAGTCTTTACCATAATAATTTGACTTTTATGAAAAGTAAAAATCTAACATGGAACATTTTATTATATTGAAGTTTATAAAGGAATTTGGCACACAGTAGAAAATTTTAAATAATATACTGAGAACCATGAACGGTAATATTTGTTTAGAAATATCTTATTATTAAAATAAATAAAATTATTTTCGTTATTTTAATCATTTTAGGGCACTGCAGTGTCGCAATATTTATAGATGTTCAATATACACCTACTTTCATAACTAATGTACAAACGTATTACAGTTTTAATAGCTTATAAATAAAAAACAGCATTATTCGAGAGAAAAGCAAAAAAACTACCTAACAACAACTACCACTTATTGACATTGTAGCGGCCGTTCTTGTCTGAATTTTTTTTGCAGAAAATAAATTACTCAGAAATGAAGAGTTAAAATCATCTGCGCGTTATGAGTAACATGACAGAAGTGGTTGGGAGGATTCCCAATTTTTAGAGCGAAACAACACTTCATCTGAAGCTACTTTAAACGAATTGTCTGAATATTGTAGAAGGTCAAGAAACAAGACTAACTAGATAATTGTCGTTTGATTTAACATTTGCTAATGATATAAAAGTTATTTAAAATTCAATTAGTTTCATGCATTTTATTTGAACAATTATCAAGGTAATTAGATGCAGATAGTTTCATTTTAATCTCCTTTTAAAGCTGTTATTTATTCAGCAATTAAAAGAAATAAGAATGAATAAACTCAAATATGAAGCGAAAGGATTTTACTTGTATACATCTTGATAAAAAGATCATTCATGCATCTCTTTTGCAGTTTCGCATCTCTTTTATTTTAAATCGGTACGCTACACGTGCGTACATTTAAAAAAAAGTAACTCTTAGAATACGACACATGAATTAATTGTGTCTAACCAGTTTAATGATGAAGTCTATAACCTGTAATTTTATCAAGTAAGATGTGTGAATACAGACCTAAACCCTCTTAATGCGGTTTAAAGGGTAATAACTAAAAGAATATACAAAAATGGAGAAATTTTCAACAGCACATATTAAATGAAAACACTCAAAAAATAAGTAAAGTTTGTTTTCCTCACAAAAGACATTTGAGTTACAATAAAGGAATAAAATTGGGAATCAAGACATGGTAACTGAATGTTGCCTGTTGATTGAGACTTTCAAATTGAATCTCATGAGAATTCTTCATCATTTCACTACAGAAATCATCTACCCTATAATTCAATTCTAGACGTTGAAGGACTTGTATACAATTAAAACAAACACGCAAACGTTTGGTAATATTAGACATTTTTTCTAAGACCAAATCAACCTTTTTTTTATCGTTCTCTATTCTGTATATCCTGACGTGCTTTGTAACTCACAACGAAAATAATATGATCAAGTGAATAGGTCTTTCTCCAGCAAGACTTTTCATGATATAACTTTCCTTCTTAATCCAACAAAATGAATGATGGTTTGATTGAAACAAGTAATGAAAATAAACATGCACTCCTTCGATTCCTGATAACTGAGTGAAAATTATTGAAAATGTAAATAATACTTAGAAAAATTGAGCTGAAAAATATGAAAATGAAATAAATGTTTATAACAACTTAATGATAATATTAATGGCAGCTGAATTATATTATCAATTGAATGTAAATTTGAAATGTTTTTTTTTTTGTTAAAAAATAGTTTTATTAACACACATGAAAAACTAGATCTTTAACAAAAACATCGTAGCCTGGTGAAAACTTACTTTATTCTATTGCCATTAGTATTAATGATTTATTTAATCTATAAGTAAATAGTCTGAAATTTTTTCGCTTCTGTAACTGATAAACGGAATTTAAATACTTACTACAATTCATCTATCCATATAAATTCGTCTTCGTTACATACATATATATATATATATATATATATATATATATATATATATATATATATATATATATATATATACATATATATATATATATATATATATATATATATATATATACATATATATATATATATATTTGATACAGAAATATCATCTTTAAGGTTTTGACGGAAAAACTGATAAAAGCATTTTCACATGAAGGATACCTTTACACTAAGGATTATATGTTGCACTTACATTGCAGCTGAAGTAATTGTTCAATATTTCCATTGCAAAAAAACAATACGTCCTAGAAATGAGGAAATCTAAGCAATATCTTACAAACTGAAATTAACTAAGATATATATGTATAAAGATAAAATCACGAAGTGGAAAAATATTACAATAAAAGTAACTCATATTGGTGGATATAATAAGAACTTTT
This sequence comes from Nephila pilipes, assembly GCA_019974015.1. NCBI lineage: Eukaryota > Metazoa > Arthropoda > Arachnida > Araneae > Nephilidae > Nephila > Nephila pilipes. Next base: position 9,308 of record BMAW01120788.1, on the reverse strand, counting down.
TTTTACATAACTGGGGTATTTAGATGTTACGAAAACTAATGACTCCGCCATTATGGTGATAAGATATATCTAATATTAATTGATGAAAACGAATCACTGTAGAAAGGTATCTCTAAGCGACTTATTTAATTTCGCAAGATTATATTTCAAAATAAAAAAAATAATGATAAAATACAGAAAAAATAGGGAACATGTAACTTGTGAAAATAGATCACCCTTTGAATTTTTCGTGAAAAGCATTTCACGGAAATTGTTTTAGAAGCTTTCACGGACTCTGAATTTGATCAGTCACAGTAGACCATTGATGACTTGATATTTCACAGCGTTGCTACAAGCTCACCGGTATGCGATTGATCATGTCTTTCATCATCAGATACCTTGCGTATTTTTAATTTAGGTTTTGGAAAAGATAAAGAGTATGTGACTGCACCATTCATTATAACAGATAAATATTCGATCCTGAAAAACGGATTTCTGCCTGCTGAATCGATCCATTACCACTACCATATACTAAAATGTTTCGACGGAATTTATACTGTCGAGTTTACAGAAGCATGTAACAAGAGGAAAGTTATGTGAATCCCTTTTAAAATAAACCTTCCATATTTTCTCTGTCATTGGCGCTATAACTTATTTGTGAATGTTTATTTATGAACAATATGGAATTATGAAATCGGATGAATAATTTGAATAGATTAACCTCAAAATTATATGACTTTTGATTTTCAAAGATGAAAATGAGCTTTTAAAGTGGCAGATCTGATATCGGGATTTATCATTAAAAGGTATTTGATCGGATCATAAACTTAGCATCAAGTTCACAGAGACCAAATATGAGCTAATAACTTCCTTTTACTTCATATTTATGGAAATATTTGGATATTTCATTGCATAGTAATTTTGAATTTTAGCTTCGTACTACTGTGTGTAATTTGAGTTGATTTTCAATTTAAATAACATTTTACTCCATTCATGTTGATCTTGACGTTGTTTCTAATTCATATTCATCTTTTGTTGGTGACAATTGCTTCAAGGCGTTACTCTTCTTCAAATTCTTCTTTTTAGTTTCTGTTTGGGCAAGAGTTTCAAGACCCACACTTTGCATTATGCTTTCTCGTTGTTTTATTATACCAGTAAACAATTATTTTGTGATTCCTCATCATATTCAGTATCTTAACATGTATGTTCAAGTTTTTTAATTGTCATTGAAGATATCCTTTAAATCTAATACTTCGAGGATAAAGACATCCTATTTGACGACCTTGGTGAGGTTAGTGAGCATTTTGTAAGTTAATGGAATAGAAAATAGCATCAATTAATTTTGAACATACTCTACGCGATTTTCGTAATACCAATAATATCAATAAAAAGTGTTTAAAATCAAACGCATTTTATGATAATTTGGTTTATGAGTTATTTTTATATAATATAATATATATATATACATAATCAAAAATTCATACACAGAAACAAAATTATAAATGCAAGAATATTTGAAAACAAATTGTGAGAATGATCATATATGAAATTTTTCAGGCTATTGTAATATGATTTTATTAGTACATTTTACTAAGTAAAATATTTCTTTTCATTTTTATTTATAATCTCTTTGTTAAAATTTTCTAGAACTATATTTGTGAAAAATTTTAAATTAATTCATTAGAATTGATAAAAACAAAAAATATTTAGACACACACAGTGAAATAATGAGAGAATCAAAATAATAAAATCATTTATTTTCAGAATGATACTTACATTTTGTAGTTTAATTCACTAGTCCTCTAAGTCCCATTTCCCTATGCAAAGTAATAAGTTAAAACTCATTGAGACTAGTAACACCAAATACCGATTATCATTGTGTAGGCGGTAACGTGGAAATTATCTCACGTGAGTGATAATGTTTATGTTTTCAAAAAGAGGTATTCTAATTACTACTTGAGTATTATTCATTTCTCAGCGTAAGAACGCTGACTGATTTGAGATAAAATTGCATATCATTTCACACACAATCAATAAAAATTACACTCCTAAATCCTTTTAATTCAAGTTATGAAAATTGAATATATAAACTGCTGTTGTAGAAAATGCAACACCATGAAGGAATCCAGAATCAAATGAAATTGCAGCAAATGTCAATATTGGATATTATGCAAATTAATAAAGTTTCTCAATGTTACCTGATACGTGCGCGCGCTCTCTCTTGGTGACGCGAAAGCGTATAAAAGCTGCTGTACAGTGACGTTGAAAAAGTCATGATTATTTGTTAGTGGAAACGTTTAGTGAGACCTGAGTACTCTACGATTGTGTGAATGAAATCTCGCAACTGTTTGCGGTTTGAACGAGGGAGGATAATCAGGCCTTCGGAGAAGGAGGATTTTCTATCGCGCAATAGAGCTCATGTGCAGCGAACAGTTCCACACGTGCGTAGGTTTGGAGAGCAGTGACCGACGAGCACGAACAACTCGAAAAACAGGCACTGACGACAAGAAGGTGACGTCAGAGCGTGATGATCGACACCTGCTCCGCATGGGTGAATGATCGCACACTCTCCCAGTGCAACTGGCACGTTTTCTATTCTGCTAAAGGTGTACAATTGTCGGCTCTCGTCAATTCAGTCGTCGTCTGCCGCGCCGTGGATTGCGTGCAAGGAATTGCTTATGATTCCCCATATCGGAATCATCGACGGCTGCGATGGCAGTGGGCTCTGAGCAAGAAGCGAGCTGATGTGGCACCCGTTGTCTTTTCAGATGAATTCACGCTTCAATTTGTAGGACTGATGGCCGTGTTCGTTGTTAGACGCATGCCAGGTAACTGCTGCCTTCCCGAGTGTATTATTGAACGACATAGTGGTCGAAGTTACCCGAAGTTAGGTCGGGAGTGCGATTTCTGTATGTCTGGACGATCACATTTGATGCGAATTGAGGTAATCTCACTAGCATACAGTACCGTCGCAAGCGCTACAGCCTGAAGTCGTTCCTTTCCTTCAAGGCATCCTGGAGCCTATCCTTTCACACCGGATAATGCACGCCCCATGTTGCGCGGATCTGTTCGAGGACGCTTCAGCACAACGCATACACTTCTTCCTTGGTCCTGTTTATTCACTGGATATGTCGCCTATTGAGCACTGTGATATGGTTGGTCGGCGTCTGCTCGGATACGCATCCATGTCCAGTTTCCAAGACGAACTTTGGTTGCATACAAGCGATATGATTTCCTTCTTCCTCACAGATATTCAACATCTGTTTGATCTCCATGCCACGTAAAAGCACTTATTGCAGCGACATGGTGGCTGCCAAATACGACTTCGACCTCCAAGATTGTTCTTTTGTTCTGAAAATTCATTATTGTTGTATCAGTACATAGTCGTTTCTGCAGCTAAATTTAGGTTTGATTCTGATGATTCTTCATGGTGCTTGAATCTACAAACAGCAAGCATATATATATACACAATTGACGATCATAGTTCAGAGTCGAAACCCAGAGATAGGCGCTTCGTATAAACAATCCAGGTCTTTCTAGAGTACCAACTTTGTTTAAACGTGTCAAAATCTTAGTCGATCGGACCAGAAACAGCTGAGTTATCGAGGGTACAAAGCGTTTTGTTGTTTGTTTTAAAAATGGAAAAACCGAGTTTCAGTGTCTCTGATAAAAACATTGTTTTATACCGGGGAAAACACCGTGAGCAGAAACAATGGACTGAAAATGTTACCCGGACTCTTGTCCATCAGCAATGATTTGTCGGTGGTTTGCCGAGAGTTTAAAACGTGTCGTACCGAAACAAATGACGCGGAACGCCTCAGGTGACCTGGAGCCGTTACACTGAAAATGTAGGTGGTGACAAAAAATTATAATGAAAGATCGAAAGGAGCCCGTGAAGTTTGAGATGACAGATATCATATGAGCAGTGTATTTACTGAAAGAGGGTTTACATGAAGTGAAAAGGTTTTTCAGTGGAGTGCCGCGATTGCTGATGGAACAAAACAGCAACGAGTCAGATTCAGAAGATGTTTATCGCTATTTACGCAGACAAAAGATTTCTTTAAGGAAAAAAAAAAAAAAAAAAAAAAAAAAATTTGGGAGTAGGGGAAAAAAAAAAAAAAAAGATTTGGAAAAGCATTGGAACGATTGTATCACCCTAAAAGGTGATTAACAAAAGGTGTTATGTTGATGAATAAAAAAAAAATTTGAAAAAAAAATGTTGTTTTCAATGTTAGTCTCGGGAGTTATTGATTGATGTGTTATATATATATATATATATATATATATATGTATGTATGTATTTAGAAAATAATACGTTTTGTTACTTTTGCTTCACATATCTCTTTTTTATAAATAAGAAACATAAAATCATAGCACTTTAATTATATTTGATGGATTGTCCAAAAAAAATAAATGTTTTTCAGTAACTGGACGTTTGTGATGAGATGTTCACACTAATATACGCTGGATGTTTTCTTCATTTAATGCTCTTTCAGGAGTCGACGTCCTGTTTGAGAGCGTATATATATATATATGTATACAGAGAGTGAGAGGGAGATTAAACACAATTTAACAGGTCAATTGAAAAGTTCCCGGCCTACCATATTAAAACACATTTTTTTGGCAAAATTAGTTTTTTTTATTCAACATAATTCCCTTCAAGGGTGATACACTGATTATAGCGACCCTCCAACTTTTCGATACCATTTTTGTAGTACGATTTGTCCTTTGCTTCTAAATAGGCCTCAGTTTCGGCGATCACCTCTTCATTCGACGAAAATTTCTTCCCAGCGAGCATTCGTTTGAGACCTGAGAACAGGAAATAGTCGCTGGGGGTCAGATCTGGAGAATACGGTGGATAAGGAAGCAATTCGAATCCCAATTCATGGATTTTTGCCATCTTTTTTACTGACTTGTGTTATGGTGCATTGTCTTGGTGAAGCAGCGCTTTCTTTTTCTTCAAATGCGGCCGTTTTTCGGCGATTTCGTCCTTCAAATGGTTCAATAACGCTATGTAATAGTCGCTGTTGATGGTCCTTCCTTTTTCAAGGTAGTCAATGAAAATTATTCCAAGCGCTTCCCAAAATACAGACGCCATAACCTTGCCAGCCGACTGTTAAGTTTTCCCACGCTTTGGAGTGGGTTCATCGTGTGCAGTCCACTCGGATGACTGTCTATTGGACTTCGGAGTGAAATGATGGAGCCTTGTTTCATCCATTCTCACATATCGACGCAAAAACTCGGTTTTATTACGCTTGATCATCTTCAAACACTGCTCCGAATCATCAATTCGTCGTTGTTTTTGGTCAAAAGTGAGCTCGCGCTGCCCCCACTTTGCACAGAGCTTTCTCATAACCAAATATTCGAGAATGATATGATGTACACGTTCAGTTGATATGTTTAGAGTGTCTGCTATTTCATTCAATTTCAATTTACGGTCATTCAAAATCATTTTGTGGATTTTTTTAGTGTTTTCTTCGGTAACAACCTCTTTTGGGGGTCCACTGCGTTCACCGTCTTCGGTGCTCATTTCATCACGTCTAAACTTAGCATACCAATCCTTGATGGTTGATTTTCCTGGGGCAGTGTCCGGAAACTCAGCATCAAGCCAAGTTTTGGCTTCAACTGTATTTTTTCCCTTCAGAAAGCAATATTTTATCAACACACGGAATTTCTTTTTATCCATTTTTTTCACAATAACAAAAGTTGCTTAACTCAAAATGCTATAATTCACAAACTAATGATCCGACAGCTGTCAAATTTAGACACGCATCTTTTGAGGGTTAGGTCTAACTAAAACACATATGGATTTAATTCTAGTAGCACTTATGTGTCAGTACGGAGACTTTTCAATTGACCTGTTGGATAATCAAAAACTCGAAGAAGCACATTGTTAATACACTCGGAATTGTTCGGAGGAAACACATGATGATCACAAACACGAAGAAGCAATTGATGAATTCGTCTTTGCAGAAAAACTGTAGTAGTGATTATCGATAAGGTATAAATTTTCTCTATAGTGGGTCTGTCGTCACTGGAGACTGGCTATTCTTGTTGTAGAGGCATACATCGCAATTAGCATCCGGAGAATTTAGTTGATATCAGGGCGAGCATCTAATTTGCTATTCTTCTTGTTATCATCTCCCATTAATTTTGTATTCACATCAAGTCGAACACTCATAAATTTTATATGCATTCCGGGTCGAACGCCCATAAATTTTTTAGAACGCGGGTGATGAGATTGTACATCCTGAAACTGCACTAGTTTGCTCTTACGCAAAAGGCTGGTTTGTCTAGAGGTGTTATTTCTTTACCGGATATATATATATATAATGTTTGATCGTGGTTCGAAGATATAGCGAAATGAGTTACGATTTTTAAGACATAACAAAACTTTATTCAAACTTTAAAATAGGCTTGTAGCATTCCTAGGGAGGCCTACTTAACTGCTCCCATGCTACGAAGACTTCAACTGACCACACAAAATTCACTTTTTTCTCTCTTTTCGCAGGCGATACTGCCAGCTCATCTTTATATTATATATATATAATATAAATATATATATAATATAAATATATACATAATATAAATATATATATAATATAAAGAAAATTATCGTTATGGAGGGAATTAATATTGGAACGGAAACAATTTTGTTCCTCATATTCAGTTTCGTGACCAGTGGTGCTCTGCTGTCTTGAATTCAAGCATATAATGTACTTTAAATGAAGAGAGATCAATACGTTTACAGTGTTGAGTAATTTTTATTACTCTGATGTCTAACTGAGGTATCCTTCCTTGACAAGGATTCTAGCAACGCCAAGCCAATAAATGTTTATCGCATATTTAAATAATAAATTTTTGATATAAAAATAAATAAAACTCCAAAGAGTTTGCAGTAAAATATATTAAATATTATAAATAAATGAAAACACATTATTATTAATTTAATCCTTATTTATTTGAAATCCTATGAAAAGAATTAAGGTTTTCTTTAATTATCCAGAGACAATCTCATGCAAAAATATTGAGGTGCATCTAAAGAATTTAGAAGCTCTTCCGGTACTTTAGGTAAAATAGAAATAAAGTTATAAAGAGCATCATTTGAATACACTGATTCTCCAGGAGATACGCTTGGCTTGACCGTAGTAGAGGAATCATTCTTTTTATTAGCATCAGCACCATCTTCTGTCTCTTCTGCTTCAGCTTTATTACTTCTTTTTTCAGAAAGAATGTCTGCACTTATTTGTTCCAAAAATATCTTTACTTCATAATCGACATTTAAATAATCATAAACAAATATTTCAAATTGTTTTTCAGTTTTCTTTTCGTAATAGTTCAAGAAATTTTTGAGACCTGAAATAGTATTTTTTACTCTGAATTTCCTTAAGATATATCACTTTGACCATTTTCGTCATTTTGAATGAAGCAGCTTTTTTCCAACAATTTTATATGGACTGTGCCCTCATTTTACACCAGCTCTTAGCAACCCATTCACATGCATGTTTACAGTAATAGGACCTATGTACTCTTGATCAATATCGAAAGCCATTTTATCCATTAAGGTGACAGTACACCTTCAAATCACAATTTTCGGTTCAAATATCGATTTTTTTTGTTTTAGTTTCATATTAATATTCAATCTATTATCTTTGAAAACATGTTTGAATTTTGTTTCTATCTTACTTAGAAGCCGAGTTATAGCTGTTTTAATATCATTTGGTCATGAATTTCTTTGACCGGAAAGGCTCTTCTGCTAACCGGAAGTGATCCAAAGTGTTGGCTTACGTTTTTCTTTCCTGGTATTTCATATGAAAAATTATACTTAATATACAAATAATTTATTAGAAATTAAAATAAAATATTTAAGAATAAAAATAAATGCATCTGGAAACACATTTTTTTCTTTCTTATGTGTAAAACCTGGCATTAAGTTTGTTGTTATGGTGACCTTGTTTACATGTGCGTTTTGGTTTTCATGCTGAAAGATTCTCCTGCGTAGAAAATTTATTTCTTCATTTTATTGTCCTTTTCAAATTTATATGTGGTTAAAAATATCACCAGAAAGTGTAAACTTCAGTTTTGTGACAAAACGTTTTAAAAGTTTTCGGGAAATAACTGATTTCAACACATATTTCAGTTTCTAGTGCAAACTCCTTAAAGTTGAGCATTGTTCGTTTATCAACACCGGAAAAAATGTCATGTCCAGTGTCAGGAAATAAAATTTTCGACCTTGAGCTTATTTCTAAGGCATTTGCTCAACTTTGTTGCCCAAAATATTTTGCTGAGAAGGTGGAATTATTTGAGGATTCAATGTATGGATTGAACTCTCATTTTACTCTAAGATATAGATGCTGTGATTTTTTTTTCTTTGGATTTGTATCTTCAAAGAAAGTTGTAAGTGCCCCTGTAATAAACATCAGATGGGTACATGCTATGCGGCAGATAGACAAAGGTTTCATAGGTGCTTTCAAATTAAGCTCCATATGAAATTTGTCCAGACTGTCCAAATCTGCATACAAAAATCATAAAGCAAAGCTTTTGAAAGTAGTTTCAGAAGTAGCTGAGGAATCTATGAAGAGGGCTTCAAATGTAATAGTGGAGAAAAAACAAATTCTTTCATCTGACATTGTGAAATGTGGTGTTTCTGTTGATTGTACATGCCACCATAGAGGCTATACGTCTATGGATGAGTGTGTTGCTGATATATTAGTCGATAGCGGGAAAGTCTTAGGCATAGAAGTTTTGTCATCGTACTGTCCGACATGTAAGTGACTTAAGAAAATGCAAAGAAATTTTGAATATGAGTCTTGTAAAGCTGATCACATATGTCTGTATAACTTCATAGGATCTTCTACAAAAATTAAAATAGTAGGAGCTTCACGATTATTGATTTGGTAGTAAAAATACCGTGAACTCCAATACACTGAATATTACGTAGATAATGACTCGGAGGATTACATGTATCTGAAAGTCACTTATGGATCAAACAGTATTGCAAAATATGAATGCATGGGTACATGCTCACTTTTGAGAAAATTAAAATCAAAAACTAAAGGCCTGTCAGGTAAAAGAAAATTAAATGATCATTTTATTGATAGACCTCAAAACTATTATGGAATTGTTGCACTCTGTAATATTGATAATTTAAATTAATTGCAGCCGAATGTAATTGCTTCTTTGTATCACTGCGCGTCAAATGATAAGAAACCGATGCATGATCAATGCCCAATACATTAAGAAAGCTGGTGCTATTTTCAGCGAGGGGTGGAAAATGGAAAAATTACTAGCACAAAATATGCTGGTTTATCAGTTAAGGTTTCAAATAA
>BMAW01120787.1:0-30155 GCA_019974015.1 Nephila pilipes | reverse complement strand
ATATATATAGAAAGATATGTGTGATTTTACAGTCTTATTGTATAATCGTATATATCTTTCGAAACATTAATTGCTTCTAATTCGGAGTTATTATAATTTAGCTTTCTACTATATACATATTATTATAGATATTTTGAAATTTGCTAACTATATTTTAAGAAATTCTTTATTAAATACATATTTTCTTCTGAAGACTTAGAAATATCTATGCAATATTGATGCATGTCATATTGATATTGTAACTCTTTTTTCTTGAAAATTTGTAAGTATACATGGCTTGGATGTTACATAATAATATTGAAGCTATAAAACATTTCATTTTGCTGTCACTCATATTTACTTCTTATCACCTTCAATATACATCTCTCCTCTATCCCTACAACGCTGCAGGCGAATCTTCCATTGTTCGAAACTGTACTTCTTCTGTCAGTTCCTTTAGGATGCATGCTGCTTTCTCTTTCACAGCTTCAAAGGACTCAAATTATGTTCCTTTTAATGCGGATTTCATCTTAGGAATCAGTCGCATGGCTTAAAAAACAGATGCATGGTCTAACATCATAGTGTTCGATCGTCCATCCATCTTAATGTATGGACTGTCTAACACTATGATGCAGCACTTGGCTAGAAAATACTTGTACGACAATGTGGAATGAGTCAGCGTATCACGTTAGAGGAAAAATTGGCCGAACGGTTTCTTTGTCAATTCCCATTGTCTCAGGGACAACATGAATGTGAATTATCTTCAATGTCTTCTCCGAAATCTTAAAACCGCTTAAGCCCCTCATGCACACATTCACGTGATAAACATGCATTGTCATGCACTTTCAATAAGTTATAAGTTTCAGAAGCGATTTTTTCAAGTTTCATACGAAATATCATAACGATTCTTTGCTCACTTATTATTTTTCTAACAAAACCAAACAAAAACTCTATTGCGAATGAAGGCTACGGGTATACGGATTTGCTTACTGAAACGATAGGCACAGCATTTGATAGAGAAGGTTTCAAGCTAAACAACTGTAGGTCATTGGCGTTAGGAGCAGGCTTACTCCTTAAGTAGCAGCGTCAATCTCGTTAATTAATAGCCAAACTTTTTTTTTAATCTGAAATAAAAAAATATCGTAATTTGTGCACGAATTATTGATTAAAGTGCAAAGAAATTAATTTTGGTCCAAGAATCTTTGAAAGTGTCTCAAGAGGTTTTCAAATATCATATTAATTTTCTCAACACAGTAACGTAACTTCAATTTTTAGAATCAAATGAATTTAATTATCTATAAGACTCTCCTTATTCAATTTCAAAAATTAAAAATAGTAAAAAAAAGTGATTTATTTTCAAAATAGAGTCGTATATTATTGATTAAATGTACCATAGCTTGTTGTTAAGAAAATGGATTTACAAGTTTTTTTGCTTGGTATAGAGTATTTGTGGCATTATAATGATGTTTTTTCTTAATTATGTAAAATATCTCTTGAATGCAATAAAATTCCATATTAAGTAGACAGAATCTTATAGAATTAATAAAACTATTTCAAAATAGGAGAGTGTGTATTATTTCTATAAAATCATATACTGTTTTAAAATTTATACTCTCAGAAAAATAAATATTTTGTAACATTTTTAAAACCATTTCCTTTTATTTCACTAATATATACAAGGTATTTGAAGAGGAATTGAGTGTTTCTATATTTCGTTATATTTTTATACTATTTATATATCTTTTTATATTTTGAATATTGAAAGCTATATGTATCACTTCTTTAAGAATTGAGCAAAATTGCAATAACTGATAAGTAACAAGAAAATACACACAGTTTTATTAAAGGTTTATAGGCTAACTATAAAATCTTTTTGACTAGATTAACTCTACAATTTTGAATCACTTACTTATGCTTAAATATTTGCTAATTTATTTTATAATATCTGTTATATATGCCGTTTTGTTGCCTCATATATGGGACTGTTTGCCTACTAGGTACTTCATTTTACCAATTCTTCTCTTACAGACATTATTGATATCAAGGTCATTTTACGGTTGAGCCCTAACTTTCCAGTTGATAACTTATTGTGATAAGACCATCTTGAATCCCGCACCCCAAATATTCGTCTTCATTCCTAATCAGCCAATTGCTTGTAAGGAAATGGAACTGAAGTAAGACTTTATTATTAGTATTGCTTGTAGCAAATTATTGGTAACAGCAAAAATTGTAACAGATCACAGGTCTTAGTTGTTTCATAATATGATAGCTAAGATAGAAACACTGGCAGGTATCACAACTAATAACAACTGGTAATGAATTAATCATTTGGTCGATATGAAGTTAATTATTTTATTTTGATTAAAAATTACTAAAAGAATGGATTTCCTAAAATCGTGATTCCTAAAATTTGAATTGAATTTTCAGAAACTGGAGGAAAAAATTGTTTGAGTCAATACGCCAACAAGAAAATATATGTGACGTTTTGCGATTCACGCTTACCACTGTAAAGATAAACCGACTGTTGTGAAAAGTGTGTTAAGAGAATTAAAATCCAGTTGAATGAGTAACATTTCCTTCTACAGCTATATAGAAAGAATTGCTAAGAAAGTAGCTCTTATTCTCCCAATTTTTTCTTTAAGTTGTTCAAATCATTAGCTGATAATTTTTATTAATTTGGATTTATTTTGAAAGTCTTAATTGTTAATAAACTATTTCTTTTAAATGTAAAGCAGCAGTTATTTGAGTTTTCTTAACAGATAGAAATGCTTTCTTAACATACTTCCCAAATGATAGTTTAAGTATACATCACTCACTTTCCACCAGAAAGGCTTAAAACAAGATTCGTAAAAAGTCCATTTAAACTTAACATACATAGAATTGGTAAAATATGCTTTAAGAAACATTGTTGGTCATAACAGTGAAATGAAGACTCATTTCTGTTTTTATTACCATAATTTATACATAAACATTACGCATTTCTACTTTACAAAATTTACTATATATCTAATACACTAGTGTTGGAAATTTTAGCAACATTTATGGTTTACGAAGTGATTCTAGAAACAATAAACTGTAAGGCATGCAATTCACACTACAGATGCTCCATGTAATACTTAAATCTTGAGAAAATTAAAAGTAACTAAAAGAATACGGAAGGAAGTAGAAAAAGTTTTAGTAATAGAAAGGCTGTAATATATAAAGAGACTAGAGAATAGGGATGTTTAGCCAAGAGAGAGAGAGAACGAACCAAAGTACTTTAGGATTAAGGATTTAGCCTAACCTAGATACAATGGTTGCTTAGCACCATCTGTGCATACTCAATATCAGATTTTCTAACAGTATTTGTGGTTAGAGTTCCCATTCCTCAAAAAGCATTTGCTTCAATTTTCTGGTGTTTTTTGAAGGGTAAAATCGTATCACCTGGCCCTTTCCTAAATTATTCAACTCATATTCAATAGGACTTAAATCAGGAGATCACAGATCAATTCATTCTGTGGTCATTTCATTCTGAATCACTTTCCAAGAGATCCTCAATAGCATGAGTCCTGCGTGGGTATGCCATCCATGAAAACAAAGTTGGCACTAATAGAAGCACAGAAAAGACGTGATTGAGGAAAGCTAACTTCAATAACAATTTCAAGAAATTGAATTTCTGTCTAAAACGTGGAGCTTCGTCCGTCTATTCATCAAAATGACACATACAAGCGCATCAGTATCAGCCAAATGGTCTGTATCTCTGATGTTAATGGAAAAATTCTGTACCTACCTCGCTCTGAATAAACTAGGGCTATGAATCGTTTGTCAGACTGTAATGAATCTCATCGGTATGGTGGACGTGACTCCAAAGATGAAGAGTTTAGTCTACACTACCTACGTTCTCTATACCAATGTAAATTGTTCGGTAGATGGGCTTCTGCTAATGGTATGCAGCACTAAAAGAAACCTTTATTCTAAGGGTTCAAGAGTAAATTCTTTATTATACGGTTCTATGGATTAAACTAGCCATTCGAGTCTCAATTTTTTTTTCCAAACTGATGTAAGAAAGTTATTATATCATTCGCAGCGCTCGCAAAGTTAACATAAATATCAATATATACTACATTGTTCAATACAGCGAGCGAATAGGCTACCTTTCCAAAGTCGTATATCCACAGTAAACTGGGACATCTGCTGTTATATTGCCTGAAGAAACTACAGCGCAATGTTGACAGATTTTGGAATTCTATCTTATAGTTGTACCTGTCCTTTTAAAAGCTTTCCAAGCTCGATAAACAGCACTTCCACGAATTCCAAATTTTTGACAGACATTACATTATGCTCCTCTTCAAGTTTGCCAATCATTCTACTTAGTGTAAAATCACCCTGATACTTTCTCGTAGTCATAATGTACGTAACATTTCACGTTCATGTGCAGAAGAATATCTGAGACAAAGAGTTGTAAGTGTACTAAGTTGGCGTTTCAATATACTGACCGAAGAAAATCTTTTTCAAATATTTCATACTTGTATGGTGAAAAATGAATTTGTTGCTAAAGTATTGCGTACTAGTGTATATTCTTTAAACTTTTTTTTTTAAAAAAAATGGAAACTAATAAATTGTTGCATATCCTTTCTAAATGACATATACTGATTTAAAAGGGTTTGTTTTGTTGGGTATTTTTAAACGTTTTTTCCCTATGTAATAATATTTTAAGTGTTTGTTGTACCTAATGTTAAGTTTTTGAACATAATTTTCTAACTGAGATCACAAATTTTAATCATGTGATGAAAAGATTAAGGCGTTTTATGCAAATGTATTTTACTAATATACAAATATAATAACTTTACAATATCAGCTGTATGCCTTGTGTTCTTTATCTTGTTGGAAAAAAACCACGGCCCTAAACCTAATTTCTATGCTCTTAGACTTAAATTATTTTTCGGTATATCCGAATATTTCTTTTTATCCATGACTCCGTCAGTATAAAATCTGATTTTCTCTCTCTCTTTCTTTCTCTATCCTTTTGTAGACATACATATACAAAGAACAAATGATAACCCTGCTTTACAGTGAACAGTGAGGATGGCGTTCGGCTTCCGCCAAACATACCATCGACTATCACTTTCAAAAACTTTGAATTATACTTCATCATTGAATATTACATATTCTAAAAATATTAAGGGTTTAAAACTCTATTTTTAGGAAATATAATCATTTTCTCTTTCTTCGCCTTGGAAATAAAGATTCTTCTTCTAGCTTCGCGAACATTATAAACTTTTTCTCAGAGTATTCTTTGAATTTTTTCTGTGGAAACAGGTCTTCCTATTCCTGTAGAAGAAGATGAGCTAATTTTCACAGAGATCTTTTGGGAATTTTTAATACTTCTCGAATGATGTTCCTCTTGGTTGCCGAACTAAGACGATCCTTTTTCAAATTTTTCCAAATTTATTTGAAACTTTCCCAATACCTTACATTTTCGGATATTGTTTTGTTCATATCCGTGAAATCGCTAACTTCCTTTGCAATGTAAGGATTTATCTTCTTTCGACATCCAAAAGACATATTTCCGAAATTCAGTATTAGCTTCGGATTTATAGCTCATTTTTTAAAGAAAATTATTTCCAGAAAATCATGTATGGTTATCTTAAGGAAATAAGAATATTATACTGTTTCGTTGCAAGGAAATAGGTAGCAAAATAGCAATTTTCATAGAATGTATACTTAATTTTGTATCCCTGAAGTCTTGAGTTTTTACATAAAATATTTATTAATTAAATTAATATAATTTTTGAACTTTTATTTCTTAGTCTAATACATATTGAAATGGACATTTTTTCGCTCCTGTAAATATGATACTTAAGTAAAAATTTAATAATATTGTTCTGGGCTTTCCTGAGGAAAATGATAGGCGTAAACTAAATTTTGATAGCCAAAAAATATCTGTTTCAATTGTATTGCCCTTGTAAATGTTTTGCACTTTTTGCTTTTCATTATGAAACGAAATTTGATGTCTCATTCAGTATACTTTATTTCATTTGAAAAACCTGAAAAATCAAAAATTTGAATCTTGAAACTGTGTGACTGATTCACGATTTTAACGTAACATTTTTGCCTATTTGTGAAGTTACACTTCTGCGTTATATTACTATTCATATTATATTGAGTTACTTTGTCTCATTTATTAGGACTCGCTTCCGAAAGAGGCCTGACAATTTAAGTAATTATATTTTGAAAGATTACTCCAAAATACCTAAATGCTTGCTATAGACTATTAATTCAAACTGGTTAGTAAAATTCTTCTGTCTGGAGAAATTCTCTACATTCACTTATTAATTTAATTAATCCAAAATAGCAGTTTCTAAATGAAATAAAAAAAAAGAAATTATAAAATGAAATAGATAAAAATATTGTTTCTCATTTAAAATATGAAACGATGTTTTAACTGGTACAAAAATAAAATGTTTCTATTACATTTTAATTGCTGTTAATTTCTGACATTATTATCATAATAAATTAGAATGAAAATCTTACAATAATCATCCAACAAACATATCTTTAGTTGTGACGTAGAGGAAACAATTGATTAAAAGAAATCTAAATATATAAACGTGATTTAAAACAAGGAAAGTTAATTATTATAATAATTATACTTTTTTTACAGATTCTTTCAATATTTCAGATATAGAGAACTATTTGGAAAACTCTGTTTAAATTCTTAGTTTTCCTTGTTTTAAGTTCACTCTTAATATAGACAAAGGAGCTGAATAATCTTTAAAACGTACGTTTCTGTTTTCTATCCTCTTCACATACTACGTGCACCAAGATCTTCTGAAATGTTTTTTCAAAATTTCGCTTTCGATAGTAGTTAAAAGCGTATAATTTAATGCAAATCTCAACCTTATAAATAAGGTTCGGTTTGGAATCGGTCCTTTGGTCGTGGACTTTCACTCCAGTTATTTGAGAGAAGTTAGCTTATATAAACCACACACAACACAAAACAAAATTCCAAAATAATGTCAAGGGCTTTGCAACACAATCATATTTCGTTATCAGTAACTATTTTTCTCATTAGTTTTACTTGGAATACATTTTAACAATATAGGTATAATTATTTATTTATAAGTTTGTATCACTATTTGTTGAATAAACTTTATCAATGTAAGTACGATTATTTATTTATAAATTTATATTCTTATTTAATATTGCATATATTTTTTAAGTTTTGGCAAATTAAACATTGATATTGAAAAATAATTGAATATGATATCATTATATATATATATATTTATTAAAAATTCATATGTTCTGATTGCTAATGAATAGTTAAAAATATAAAAATTAATTTAAGAAGCAAATAATTATTTCAGATAATTTATTTCAAGAATAGTATGAATAATAAAATGTTAAAAGAAACGAAAAGTGCGGTACCGATATTTGAGAATTTATTAACTTAATGCTTTAAAAATAAGAAAATATCATATTATTTGCGAATTAAAATTCAATGTTATAAGAATCTGCATTAAAATATTACTGTAAATAAGCTTATATGTAATCTGTTATCTTTCTGGAAAAAGAGAGTATTATTTTCCAAATATCAAAAGATTAAAAATATTATTTCCATTCACTTTTTTCATTTCACTTCGATTATTATGATAGAACTCATAGTATTTGGAGTTACTAATGTTAATTAAAGCTTAGTCTAACTTAAGATTTTCAGTTGAAAACAAACAATTTAAGATATTAATAATATATGTATAATATTTAAAGGACTTGAATTTCGAATAATTTAAATTTCAATTGGATATTTTTCATTCTTTTCGAAATCTCTCTCTATATTTTCACTCGTTAGTTAACAAATTCATCCTTTTGTAAATAATTGAAGAAAACAACCCTGATTTTATGATGATTATATTAAGGACTCTCATAACTTTTTTAACATTGTAATATTTATTTCATATATTGCATATTATTGAACAATTGATTATTTCTTAACGTCGCACGTAGAAGCAATGTGATGGGTATCAACGACGAACTTTGTAATTTGCACCTCAATCAAGGGACAAAAAGGAATGAACCCCCATTCTTCAAATTTCCACAACATAAAAACATGAGAATTTAACGCCTCAAATTACTTAACGTGCGTCATCCGCGCTACACATTGGGTCCTTACCAGCACCGGGATCCACGGAAAGAATGTTAGCCTAAGTTCGCAACCTTGACACACACACATATATATGTATAAATAAACAAAGTTAGCACGAATCATAATCTAAGAAGATATCCAACAGTAATTCAATATTATTAATAAAAAAAAAATTAAAAAAATCCTTAAAATATAAATTATACACAAATTTACTTAAATAATTGAAGAATCAAAGAACAGTTTCATACCAAAAAACCAAATGCTAATATTATTTTTTATAATAATATATTTATATGAAAACAAAACGCAAATTATACATATCAGAACATATTCAGCATATAACAAACTAAGAATATCCGACAGTAAATCAATACAAAAAACTTGAAAAAAAAAACATTTGAAAAAATAAATATTTATCCATATCATATGTAAGTTTTTAGTTAAATAATGTAAAATCTAGTAAAAATCTAAAATTTAAAACCTGTAAGCAAATGAATAAAAAAATCTATTTAAGAAGCAAACAATTTAAAAGAAAGCCAAGTGATAGAAAAGTAGAATATGAATACTGTGGAAATAATGTCACTAATATTGTATTACATTTTGGATTGGAATAATTTGCACTTATACAGGTAATTAGCAATCAAACCATCATATTTCAGTAAATTACATTACATGTTTTCATAATATAATTTCTGAAGTTTATTAAAAAAATCCCTCCCGAAATTTGTTTAAACGTCCTACAGGATATAAAAAAATATAGGTTTATAAATGAACGCAGGATAGGGAGGGTTTTGAAATTTACTAAAATAATTTCTTCTTAAAAAGTAAAATTTTAAAATTGTATCAACAATTTAAAGTTTCATCTGGCACCTTTATCTAGTAATATACATAAAATAAATACGTAACTGAAGAAAAAGTATTGAAAGACTATAGAATCAATCGTAATTCAGAGAGTAATAAATCTATCGTGATATCGTTATTATTTATACACTTTTACACTGGCATTATAACCAGTAAATTAAAATGATTTTTTTAAATAAAAATATTACTAAGCGTTTCTTGTTTGTAAACATTTCTCACATAATTAATGGTTTAATTTTATTAGTTTTTTTGCAATTTTTGTTAAAAAACCACAAATGCTTTAATAGTTTTCTATCAATTTCATACTTTCTAGTAAGCTCAAAGAAGCTTTCAAACGTTTCTTGTGCAAAAACGATGAAAACTAAAGTGATCTGCTTCATCTGGAAATTTATACTCTCCCTCTCTCTGACACTGTCGATATCAACGCTTAACGTTGAAATTAAACATGAGAACAGAATATGTTACGGAAATTTATTTTATACAATCTAGTTTGGAGGTTTAAATTAGAAAAAAACCACGTTTGCATTTAATAAAAACTGTTAATATAGAAATTGATTTAGTTTTTATTAGCATATATATACACCACTCCTTTTACATTAATTTATTATCTTCCACAAAATCAAATACTACTTATACTATGTCTTTCTAGCTAACAGTTTTTAATTAATTATTTCAACAAAAAACTATTTAATATTCATTGTTTCCAGTGTGAGTGTTTATTGTGTAAATCACAGAGATAATAAGGTTGGTAAAATCTATTTAAGTCAAAATTTACAATTACACAAAACATACAAAATAATTACTGTGAATTACAGTAATTTCTATCTCATCTATGAAAAGGTTACTTAGTTATTCAGTAATTTTTTTACATGTTTTGAAGGCTGTTGAAACATAAAAACAATCATGCTGTTCTAATCTGCAGAAACCATCATTACTAATCAAGAAACTATAGCAAAGTAAATGTGGTTAATTATTATTTTTTAATTAAATAAAATAATAATTTATGAATAAAATAGCATTTGTGATTAATATTAAAACTATTAATTTTTTACTGATATTTATGAATATTATGGATAAATATTTAATTTAAATTAACTTTATTTTAAAGCACAGAGTGATTGCGTTTTCGTCTCAAAGAAACTATTTCTGTCCCTTCGAAATCAATTCTTAAAAAAATAGACTAATAAAAATTATTTCAAATATTAATTTGTTGATCAAATAATTTGCTTAAAAATTCAAGCTTTATAATAAAATTTACGATTTGCATTTTTCAGAAATTCAGCGTGAAATTTAACAATATAATAAAGATTTTGCTTCTTCAAGCTATGATTTTAATTTCTAGATAAAGTAAATATAATTCTCATAAATCAGCATTGCCTTACATGGAAGCGAAAATACATCATCTTTCACTTTGGTATTCAAAATATGTCAACAAGTGTATTTTGGCATGAATGAATAATAATTATGAATATATTTTATGAAACACATTATTAATCAGCTTAAAAAAAGTTATCGATTAAATACTCATAAAGATAACATAACGAATTTATTAAAAAAACCTGTTTTCATTAATAATATATTATATTACAACTGCACCTGGCTGTTAATATTCATAAACATCTCTCGACAGGTTTATAATATTTATAAATTTATAAAATACAAAAATATAATGGCTCACTATCATTGGATATACATGATCTTAATAACATTAAAATAGGTTTTATTCAATGTTTTCAGAAATTAATAAAAACATCGATATATATACATGTGCATGCGTGCGTGTGTTATAAAAAGAAATAGGAATGATGAAGAGCTAATGAGACTGAATGGCCTTAATATTAGTATAATGTACCAAATAATCCCGTAAATGAAGAAATATAAATTAAATATTAATTTTCTATGACATAATATATAGTATGATTAATTGTATGTATTCAACATAAATTATATACATATATATAGGCCAATTAAAAATTAATAAATTATTAAAATAAAGTTATAAAAGCTAACAACAGAAGGTAAAGGAATATAAAATGGAAGTGTGAGGGTGAAACATGTTTTGTGGATCCGAATTATGTATTTCAGTAAATTACTTTATAAACCAAATTACTATTACTAATATCAATTGAATATAGGTTACACACTTATTACAAATTACGTACAAAAATATTAATTAAAGATTTGTCGTAATTCTAACTAAACTTTTATAAAGTCACTGTATTATGCGGATATTCACAATTTCAAAAAATTCCAAGAAATATAAATTATTAGTATAAATGAGACTATGCTATCTTATAGTAAAACATACCCAAGCTAGATCGAAGCTACTAATATTGTAATATCACTTGAGTATATTAAAACTCGTTTATAATTATTATGACTTACTAAAAATCTTTTTACAATTAAAAATAATATCACGTTTAAATTGAAGAGAAAACAGTATATTAGTATAAAATTTATTATAAATAATGCTATATTGTGACTATAAAGGAATCTAATCTATTTTAAAATATATATTTACAGATTTTAAACATAATTTAAACACATCAGCCTATAATTAATAATGAATATAATTATCCCGCTATTTATGTGTTTTTAAAAGTTTTTAGATACTCATATTATTGTAACAATCATAAAACTTTTTAAATTAGTAATTTTATCCGACTTGTGTGTAACCAGGTTATTTTTAAATAGTACTTAGTTAATTATAACATATCTAAATATAGATTGATATATGCATATAATTAGTCTCTAATGGAATTTGTAACTTGGAATTTGAAGAAGTATACCTATTATCATATATGTGTATTACCATAAATATTTTTGTATTTGGTTTCCAATTTTATGTCTAAACATTCCGATACTTTTTTATTATTTTTCGCTTAAATTTAATTTAAATATGCAGAATGAAAAAAAAACATACGTTTAGAAATAATATAAAAATTTTAATGTATTTTGTTTAAATATTATTAGCTGCTCTCCCTTGTGGTATTTGTTTACCTTTTTAAATTTAAATACATTTAATTAAATCTAATGTAATTATCTTGATAAACAAGATGGTCTAATGAATCCAATTTTTCAATAGAGTTAATATTGTTAAATTATTTTGCTTAAATATCATTAAAAGAAGCCTTACAAGATCAAATATATTGATGAAATTTTAAAGAAAAATATTCAAAATCGTAAGTATGAAATTGGTGTACACATTTTTTTTTTATTTTGAATGTGTTTAATATATATGAACTATTTTAATGTAATTTGTTCATAATTAGTTTTTAGAACTAAGAGACGTATTAAGTTCATTGATGGTTTCTTGTATTACTGATTGTAAACATTTACCTGCTTTTGTAATAAAAAAATATCAAAACCATTTCTATTTTTTAAAAAACTTAATGGGGTCTTAATGAAGTTTACGTACATAAATTAAATTTGGTTATTCAATTGTATTAGTAGGAGATTACATTTTTTTGTAAAATTATTCTAATTTAATTTCTTTATTATCAGACTTATCGAGGCTAACAGTAG
Organism: Nephila pilipes; assembly: GCA_019974015.1. Lineage (NCBI taxonomy): Eukaryota > Metazoa > Arthropoda > Arachnida > Araneae > Nephilidae > Nephila > Nephila pilipes. The sequence goes on along the minus strand of BMAW01120787.1, from coordinate 17,665 downwards.
TAATGAGGTTAAGATATTAATATCGTACTTATATTCAATGAATGCTCCAAAAGGTAACGTATACTTTTTAGCTATATTAGTACAAAAGTTATCAAGGTCTTAATTTTTAAGCGTTTTAATACATCAGTTATTATTTGGTCTAGTAAAACCAAAATCTATACTTTTAATACATCATATATCTTAAAGCTTAGTCTTTGCTATTTTTAAATTTCCAACAATTAAATGTTGATGTTCTTTAAAATAACTTTTAAACTTTACATGATCAATTTATTGTATTTGCACGTTTTTATTATTATTATAGTTATAAATAAACTTCTCTTACATTTTATTATACTTTAAATGTTTTAAAATTATAATATTTTTAGTCGGAAGAAGAGGCATATTTTTTTTAAAAATATTATTAAAAGTACTCTGATTGAAATATACATTCATGAAAATTAGTTATACGACACAAAGACACATTTATGACTATAATTATCTTCGTATTGTATTTGATTATATATTTTGCCTCAAAATATTGAGGAATTTCGAGAATAAAATGTAATTATTGATTATATTATGATACATTTTCTATATATATAAAAAAAACTATAAGATCACTAACTTATTTTTCTTCATTCCAAATATAAAATATTTAATATATTTATTACTATAAATACTTTCAAATTTATTGCTTCATCAAAATGTTTAGTACTCATATTTTCTTTATCAAGACAAATTCTTCTGTAACTGACACCTCTAAATGCTTTGATATTTTAAAATTCATTAGAAATTTATTATTTTGATGAAAAAAATAAACTTTACTACTTTTTTTGTTTATTTATATGCATAATATTTTTGTTGTAGAGCAATATATTAAGTCTTTAAAGAAATAGTATGCTCTAATTGCTAATGCAGTTACTTATCTACTATAATATTTTCTTATTATTAGGCATAACTTTAATTAAAGAAATTCCTACATTCTTATAGATACGTAAGTGAATTGTCTTATTTCAATTTTTGATACTTTTTTATATTAATAAAATTTTAAATAACCAGTCCATGCTAATTAATTCTAATCTTGATGTTATTGCGGATTTGCCATACATTATTAAATTCCCTTTTTTTAAAATAATTCTTTAAGTAAAAGTAAAATCATCTTCATTAATTATATTTTCGCAACAAAAACTTCAGAGAAGAATGTGGTCAGTCCAGTCAATTGTGTTAATTCGTAGCTTTCTTTATTAAGATATTTTTTCAAAGATAAATTTTGTGATGGAAAGCAGTTAAATATATTCTAAGAAAGAAATATCATAAAAAAATTATGATGATTTGAAACTAAACAAATGCAAGATATGCTATCGATTGTAAGAAAAATTAAATTAATGGCTTTCAATAACTTCTGAATGTGAAATATACATTGATACTCTAAAATTATCTCCAGGGAATGAAACATTAAATGCTTTATACTTCGAGATTTTTCAAATAATGTTACTTTCATAATTCAATGCTCAATTAAGTGGTTTTATATTAAATTTCTGTCACATTAATAGTTGAAAGTTATATTTTGTAAAGAAATTATTTCATGAGGAATGTATAATTGATCAAAGAAGTAAATTATCGGAAACGAATTAACCGTTAAATAGCTATTCCTCTTTATTACATTTCAGAACTACATTTATGTAGTAACTAATAAGAGTTTTCAGAACATATTCTACTTTCTCTAAATTTAAATAAGATAAAAGAGACAAATTTTTGGTTCCTAATAAGTATAATTCCTAATTAGTATCTCATTCACCAAGACAAAGTAATATATCTTAAGTCTCATCAGTTATGAAAAATTATAACCAAACAAGGGTATAAAAATATATTATGTTACTAGACGAAAATGGGAACTTTAAATCCTTTGACTGCCTAATCAGCAATGCAAATGAGGAAATGGAAGTTTTGCTATTTTCATTTGGCGTCTAATATAACTCCTGAAATGCCAAGTTATGGAAACCTCATCCTTGGTGTTATGTTTCTTTTAAACGATAACCTGGAAATATAGGAAAGTAGAACCAAACCGGTTTTGTTTGATTAGTGCTGCTCAGGTGGTTGTAATATATTTTTTGCTGATTCGTTATCATAAAAAGTGATATAGGTGAATTAATGTAATGTGGCTGTTACTAACTCAGTTTACTTGAGATGCATATATTTTAATTTACTTTTTTCTAAAAGCTACATTGTAGTGAAAAAAAATACTTCAAAATGTGTTTCTTGTTTATAATTAGAAAAAAAGTAGAGTATTTTATTTTCTCCTGTCACAAAATTTACGTTTTTCTGTAACTGTGCCTGTTTAGAGATATTTTATGCAAACGAATACAATCTAAAGAAATTATTATGATTTTTGGAGTATTTTATTACAATGAAGTATATTGCTCAGAATGAGGAATGAATAATTCAATTCATTTACAAAAAAAAATCAAGGGTATCAGCATATACGGGGAAGTAAAATACCGCATTTAAGACTCCTTCTTTTTTGTGATGTTTTAAAATGTATTCGTTAGTCTATATAATTTTGTGTGCCAAAACTGAGATTTGAATAATTTCATTGAATTATAAAAGTATTTTATTTAATCAAAAATGATGTTTTCTCTTTTTGAATGGATTATGGGCACGAATTTTCAGATATATTTACATTTAAGTACCATTTTTAAAAAATAATATTCAATAAATATATAAAATAGTTTTCTCCTCATAAGTGAAACAATACACAAAATGCAATGAACCATTTTTTTAAATGAAATCTCTGAGCATATTCTTTGAAAAAAGTTATAGAACTTCCCAATTATGGAAATTTTAATACTTTGTTCCAAGTAAAATTATTTCTTAAAACTTAGGAATGACTTTGGAAAAAAATATTTTAATTTTACTATATGCATCAGTACCCTTTAAATTATCATAAAATATTTGGAACCATATTGTGTATTAGTTTCCGTTAAAACTGTATCTAAATACTAATAAATCTCACAAATCATTTCTATATTCAACTCAGAAGGAAAAACATTTTTCTTGACAAAAAAATCAATTTTATAGTTCAATAAAATGAGTAAAATATGATTATTAGATATACAAAAAAAATCTAAGCTGAAATTTTTTGAAAATTTTATATTACCCCATAACGAGTCTTAGACATGATATTCCAGAATTTCTCACATGTCTTGGTATCCTTAAAACCAACTTTGTTAGGTACGCAGATAAACCAAAAAATCGTACGCAGCTATTCAAAAAACTAATTGAATAAGATAAATCTATGTCAAGTAAAAAGTCAAAGTGCTTTCAAACATTACTTTTCGCTTTTGAAAAAAAATGAAATAACTGTGTTGATGAAAAGTTTGAGGAGATTCAAATATGTCTAATTCAACTACATAAAATATTCTTAGAAATTTTGTGTAAACAGAAACTTCCTAAGAAATGATTAGATCATTTAAATCATAATTCTAACGAATACTAATATTTTGATTTTTGTCCTAGTATCTTTAATTGAAGCAACACCTCAATAATTAATTATTCTTGCGTTCTACTTGTGCTTCTACAATGAAATATTTCAGTGAATTTCAACACAATTTCAATAATATATTTCGCGAAGAGGAAAAATCCATCAAAATGATCATTGTGACTCAATGTTTAGAAATCTAAAGAGCAAATGGCCTTATCAGAAAACAACTAATTCCAGTAATAAATAACCTTTCCGCAAAACATCAGAAACTGTGTCCGCAATAGGAGTGAAGTTGAGATTAGAATCAATAGCTCGCAAAGTTTGGATTGTTGCCAGATGATTCTTTTCTTCAAGTTGTAGTTTCATTTCTGAAAGTTTCGCAGGTTTTTTTTTCACTTTAGTCGACGAGTTTTCCTACTCAGCTCGTTGCAGTCAGACTTGAATAAATATAAATATTTATGTTTGTGGAGAAGAGATCGCAAAAGTCGAGCGTAAGAGGGCGGAAAAAAAGTACAAACACCCGGAAGGTAATCTGAAATTATTCTTGGTGTCGACTTGAAAGTATTCGAGCTTCTTTTTCCCCATTACTTTCTTAGTACTTATTTTACTGTGACTTTTAGAAACGCTTACGAAGACATTTGGAACGAAATGAAGCATAAAAAGATATTTATGAGTAATTACACCTGCGGATTATCCTCTTGTTTAAAAAAATGATTGAAAGCAATCATTGAAGAGTAAATTTGCATTAAAAATGTCACAAAAGTGTATCTAAATTTTAATCAATCTATAAAAGTCACGTCTTGATTTTTGTTCAATTACGGATTTAAAATGAGATTATATTTCATAAAAACATTTTTTGAATTTACGAATGCTTTATGTTGTCTTGAAAAGCAATATTGAACGCATTATGGATTTAGATAGTAATAAAAGTTTCTTTATTCGTTGGAACTTCTAATGTGTTACATTAGTACATTATTACGATCAACCTCCTTAAAATACTTTAAAAATCATTCAGGATAATTGAAGGAAATACTGAATGGGAAATATGTGTGTTCTTTTGTAAATTAAATGTTATACGGTAAAATTCAATATCTCCTTGTAATATTTTCTCATCAAAGATGGCCAAGAAAGAACTACAAGTTAGAAAAATGTTTTAAGGCATCCTCTTACAAAAAAAAAAAAAAAAAAAAAAAAGAACGGAATTTCAAATGTTTAAAGAAATCTGTTTACTTTTATTCCATTTCAACCTTTCTTTGCGTGTCTATTTCTGTTTTTGTATTTTATTTATTTTAATTATATGCATTGAGTTATACGATGAATAAAATCTCTAAATCAGGAATTTTCTGTGTGTGTGTGTGTATTCCATTGCCAATATGTACCATTAATCGATACAAAATATTCTCAAAAGGAAATAACTTTCGAATAGGGTATCCATGGTTTGGAATGATCGAATAGACAAAGAAATAATATAAAATATCTTAATAGTTACAATGTACTAACATCAATTTTACCACGTATTATCAGTAATAAAGGTGGATCATAAAAAAGCATTCTTCAAATATGATCGAGAATATGAGCCCATAAATATGCATTGAGATATTGACATGCTGTATGTAGTATCACGAACTACTTACATTCTTACATTAGTTCTTTTCAGCTGTTCAGTATAACTTCAGTTTTATGGGGGAGTTGATAAAGGAAACAGGACTCATGATTGACACGCAGTTCGTATTTTCAAATTTTATTCTAAATACTGCTTCCTTATATAAAATCAAGATATTTGATATTTTTTAAAAGTTCATTCAACAATATATATTCTCTTTAAGTGGTATATTTTCAAAAGAATTAATATTCAACAGCTTAATTATATACAATGAATTAAATACATTGACCTAAAAAGAAACCTTAATATTTATATTCTATAAATTCTAAAAAAAATATACAAAGTGTGAAACATTAACTTAGAAGAAAGCGTTTAGTCCTGCAGATTTTATTTTAATTCAATATTTTGTTTTGTGCCAAACCATGCCATTTTTATTGCTGCTTTATGATTACAATGTACTTATAAATGCTTAAGAGTTATTTGACTATCCTTATATTCTATGACATCGTAAAAATAGAATTGTCTTTAAGAATTTTAGGTATTCTTCGTGTTATAGCTAATGATCACATTGTTTTAGTGGGTTTTTTCAAGAATTTCCAACAGGCATAAGCTTTTAGAGAAAACTGAGATATTAGCTGGAAAATTCATTTACGTAAAGAATAAAAATCAGCCATTCAACTTTTTTTATTTTCACATTTATCTAATATTTTTAAGACATTGAGAATTATAACTTCCCAATAAAAACTTATTTAAAAAAATAAAAAAAATTTCTTTACTAATTTAATTTACACTTGTGCTATAGTTTTTTTTGTCACGTACTCGAAAAAGTAGAAATATTTAAATATGAATATTAATTCGAGTAAAGTAACTACACATCCGAGTCCCAGCTACACAGAAACCTTTATTACCAAAAAACGAAGTTAATTCATCAAAATCCTGAAGTGTTTTTATTTTCAGATACAAAACACTCCAACAACTTTGACAAAGTTAACAACAAATAGAATAAAAAAAGACGATTCTTCAATAAATGTCAATTATTTCATTGAATATTAAAATAAGATCATACGATAAATTAATGAAGTCTGCAAGAAATTTCTGTTTGGGTGTTAAAATAAAAGCAGACAATAAAATAGTAAATAAAATACAACTTATCAATGTAAATATACCTTAAGAAATCTAAAGGTAATAAGGTAATTATAAATATAAATGTATTACAATGCTAATCCTTTGAAATTTATAGCCATGCGTCTTTTATTTATTATGCACCCACGCATTTTTGTTGACACCATTTTCTCAAATTTATAACATTTTAGCTGCTGATATAAATTTCTAATATTTGAAATTGGTCTCCAAATCAATATTTTAAAAATAATATTGCATTTTAGATGGCTGAACAGGAAAGCAACATTCAAAACCAACTATATAGAAGCGTTTTGCAAAAGTACTAAGACTACTTTTACAATAAAAAAAGTATCACTTTCCTTATATATATATATATATATATATATATATAAATTAACAGTTTTTATACATGAAATAATCATTTTAGCAAATGTCCTATTTCCTTGAAATATTGGTTATAAAAAGAGATAAATTTTTTTCAAAAGAATATAGTAAAAATTAATAACGTATTTTAAATACAACTAGGCAAATATTATTCTAATAAATTCAGGAGAACTTATTAAACTTTTTTAATTCAATAAATAATAAACCCGATAAATATCAACTACAGTGTATTTTGGAGACTTTGCATGTATTACAGACGTAGTGAAGAATTTAAAGATTGACACCAGAGAATTAAGGGAAGATAGTAACGCTAGATCAATATCGAACAGAATAAACTGGTGACACCACTAGATTGAATGCAGTTGTATTTTGTGAAACTTCCTACGGAAGGAAGAGGAAAGTGCCCAATATCTTTTGAAAGTACTTCTGTGAAAAAAATTAGATCAATCATTGTTTCAAGTTCCCGATGTTATTGGATTTCAATCAAGACTTATCCCTTCAGTAAAAAAATGTTTACTTGCTGATAGATGTGGCTAAGAACTGTTCCAAAAAGGCTAAGAGATAACTGAAAAAAATACATATAATCTGCAATAAAATTGGAAATTTCGGTATTAAAAGAACACTTATATAATATCTGTAAGAGCTATATGATGATAATTCATAAGGCTTGATATGAAGATATATTTTTGAAAAGGATGCATTCAATAAAAATTTGTTAATGAATATTCAAATATTGATTTTGAAATGTTTCATTTGCAATTTAAATACCGAAACACTTCATAAACCACAAATATATTTTTAATAATAAAATATTTCAAAACAATTTAAAATAAGGTATTAAAGTAAAAAAAAGGCTCAATTTCTAGTTCATTAAATTTATTTTTGCACATTTTGAATTTTTATTCAAATGAATTCACAGATCACCTTATTTTTGAAGTTTATGTTTTAATATATGTACAGACACATACAGATTTTTATATATATATATATATATATATTATAAATTTAAAAATTAATTCATACAGAAAAAATGAAATTTTTTGTTTGATCACGATCGCTTATTCATTTTTGCTGAGATAGAGAGAGAGAGGCAACAAGTAGCCATAAAGCAGGGTACACATCTCGGCCATGTTAATGACATCAGAAGAGAGTAGGACAGAGAAGAAGAGAGAGAATTTTACCTTGCAGTTGATTTTATAATAGGAATTTCTCTCGATCACGTGGTAACTCATGTAGTTATAATACGTAGGGATTATGATGGATTTACATGACGTCTATAAGTCTAGTAAGGATTATTTCTGACAGAATTATGAACATAGTAAACTGGATTCAACAAATTTAATATGTGCGTGACCTAATAAGAAATGAATAATTTGAAATTGAATCAGAAAATAAGAATTAATTCTTTACTTTTGAGTTAGAGAATAGGACAAATTAGAAAATTAAATACTTTTTTCTGTGAAATTATTATAAATTTCATTTGAATCATTACACATAAGAAAATATGTGTGTTTTTACTGTGACCTTATCATGAAGATGAAAGACCTCCTCTATAAGAGCAAGGGAATGTGGTTGCACATATTTTGACAGATACTCACCAAAATGTCAGCTATTTTGGGCATTCGGCCATTTCAGCCAGTTGATGTGTGACAGTCGTTTGAGCGAGTCGATGCGAGTGTATTTTGAGAAGACAAAAAAAAAAAAAAAAAAAAAAAACGGAGCATCGAGCTGTTATTAAATATTTATTTTTAGAAGGCAATACGCCTCCAAAAGTCAGAGATGAAATGGACGTTGTGTACGGGGAATCTGCACCATCATTAACCATCTTGAAATTTTGTGTCGCTGAAATGACACGTTGCCGTACCAGCTTGGGAGACGATGAACTTTCCGTACTCCCAAGAACTTCAACCACTGGCGATAAAGATCGCTTAAGTTCACTAAAGTTTGCTGGACACCAGTCAATTTCCAGTGACAGTGATAGAAGTGGCTATGAATATGTCCAAGGAAAATATTTGTCACGTACTGAATCGAGATTTAGGCATGAGAAAGCTGTCCGCGAATTTGATGCAACGTTTCCTCACAAAAGACTAAAAACATGTTCAATTGAACATTTCCAACTCTCTGTTAGTGCAATAAATCAGGTTTTGGTTGCCGATTAATTACTGTAGATGAAACTTGGATACACCATTGTACGCCCGAAACAAAAATGCAGTCAAAACGGTTGACTGCGAAAGGGAAATCGGCTCCTAAAAAAAAAAAAGAAAAAAGTGTTTTTTCGGCTGTGAAAGTGATGACAACTGTTTTTTGGAATAGTCATAGTTAGTTACCTTAATCGAGTATCTTCAAACAGGAAAACCCAATATAGGAGCTTGTTACGCATCATTGCTTTGCAAGCTGAATGCAGAGATTGCGAATAAACAGATTCGTCAGCAGAAGAAAAATTTATTTTTCAATAAGACAATGTTCTATGTCCAACCTCAGCGGTTGCTATGGCTCAAATCTTCAAATTACGGTTTGAATTGCTGGATTATCTATATATATATATATATAACACATTGATCAATAACTCCCGAGACTAACCCAGAGATGGCGCTCGTAGTAAACCAGTAACCAGGTCTTTCTAGAGTACTAACCTTTGCTTGAAACGTGTCAAAATTTTAAGTCGATCGGACCAGGAAAAAGGTTTTTTGAAGTGAAGTGAAAAAGGTTTTTTCCAAGTGGGTGCCGCGATTGCTTTCGATGGAACAAAAACAGCAACGAGTCGATGATTCAGAAAGCTGTTTATCGCTTTTTACTCGCAACAAAAAAGATTTCTTGCGAAAAAAAAAGAAAAAAAAAAATTTTGGGGGGAAAAAAAAGAAAAAAAAGATTTGGAAAAGCGTTGGAACGATTGTATCACCCTAAAAGGTGATTAACAAAAGGTGTTATGTTGATGAATAAAAAAAAATTTGCAAAAAAAATGTTGTTTTCAATGTTAGACTCGGGAGTTATTGATCGATGTGTTATATATATATATATGATACTTTGCATTTTGAGTTCTATTATTGCACGTTCAATAGTTCAAAAGCATAATTCATAGAATCCGAAAAAAATGTGAGTTAATACAAGTGTATTTAGTAGAAAAATACCTTCAAGAGAATTATCTGTTAAAGATGAAATTTTATCTTTATACAAGATATTCATATCGACGTCCACAAAACAGAGCTTTCAAAACTGAATGTTTCAAAAGTGAGTATATTACATATATATTAAAGTGAGTATATTACATACATACATATATATTATATTACATACATATAGTGAGTATATTACATATATATATTACTTCTATAGTATGTATATTCCATACATACATATTATAGAAGTAAGTGATACATATTATAGAACTGGATGGAGGAAAACGCACATTATAGAAAATTGCATGAAAGGAGCATGTCATTTTTCGTTGATATCAAACTTAGTACTTAGTTTAAATATCTAACTAACATACATGTCTTAACGAATTATAAATATTCATAACAGTGAGGGAAAATGTTTAAAAAAGCAATTCATTAATTATCAATAAAAAATTGTTAAAATTTATGCTTTACTAATAATTTTAATCAGAATGAATATTTTCGCGATATGTTCCAGAATGAAACTAAATCACATTTCACTCAGAAATAAATTTTATTTTGCAATTTTTAATTGCATTATACAATTCACAACAAAAACACATTACAATAATTCAATAGAGATCATTGTTAACAGTTTATTTTAAAATAAAATATTTTTACTTATTCATTTTTTTTTCTTAAGCAATCTTTACAGTGAAATTGTATTTACGCAACTGATGATTCTAACTATATAAACCAGTTTGGAAATTAAAATGCAAAAATTTGCACGAAAGTTATCTCATAGGAAGAAATTTATGAATTTTTTCTTATAAATGTTTTGTTTTAATTTTATTTCTAAAAATAAGAGAAACTTTTCTAACAATAGCGTAAAATGTCATGAATTTTATATGAAACGCAATATTAAGTCGGTGAGTAATGGACATTTTTGTTTTGGATCTGAAAGTATGGAAAAATATTTCTTCTACTAAGTAGAATATTTTTCTTCAAAATAAATAAGCATTTCCTTTATTTTAACAAATATGTTATTTTAAGAGGTAAGAAATGTAAAAGTTCTTATAATGTATACTTTATTTAAAGAATAAAATTTAGATTTTATTTCTTAGACATAAGATCAATGTTTTGAGACACAAAATTCACAATAATAATTCATCTATAATTTTTATCAATATTTGCCTTAAGATACGTCATTATTAAATGATTCATTCCAAACAGAGTAGTAATTCTACAAGAAAAATATAAACTAATATACATGGACATTGATCTCACAATAATTTCATCATTCTGCTACAAAGAGCAAGGACACAAATGAATGAATATAACAATTACAGTGAATATTAAATCTGCCTTATCCATAATTTTAACATTAAATTGTAAGAAATCTGAAGTGAATTACGAATAATCGCTTCATCGTTTTCCAAAGTTTCAGAATACCATGTTTCGTGGGGCCGCGGTAGCCTAGTGGTCAAGGTCGTGGACTCGCAGCTGGCAGTTTTCGTTCAGTCGCGGGTTCGATCCTTGGCCGCCAAAGACCCGCCGTGTAGCCGGGGCTGATGCACGTTAAATCTGTTCGGGGCCCAAAGTCCTCCCGTTGGCATGGTGTGGATGTTAGGAGAGGGGGGTGCCAGTTCAGGTGTCGTCCTCGTCACTTGACCGTGGTTCAAAATTACGAGGTCCGTCGCCAATAGCCCTCGTGTTGCTTCTAGTGCGACGTTAATAAAAACTAAACTAAACTAAACCATGTTTCGTGTCTCACACCTTTCCGTTTTTATGGCTCTTCGTCATTGCTCAAACATGCAAACGTGTCTTTTTATACATTAGGCTTAGAAGTACCGGTTTTACATTAAAATCATGCACAGCAAAGCAACTTGGATGGTTATCAGGGCTGTACCAAAATCAGTGTCTTGTAGTGGAAGTAAACAGTAGTAACTGTCTGCTATTTAAAAAGGTCCAAAGGGACACCGACCAAAAACGAAATTCATAATTACTAAATAATTCGAGATAAAAACCAACGTTTTTATATGGTATCAAAGTTTATTAAACTATTGAAATATTAGTTAAAACTGGTATCAAATATCTAAATATTGCATTATTAGACAAATAAGAAACGTTCCCAAGATTTCAGAGCTCTAGTTTGACGGGAAGTTGGTTAAATTAATGTTAAAAATTTTGATGACACACTGATACACACAGAGACAGACACACACCAAGTGAAATTAATAAAAACGTTAAAACTAACTAAAATTATTTAATTCATCCGGTAAATTAAATAGTTGGAATGCAGTTTAACCCAACCACCCTTGGCGACAAGAATTATTTGATGGTATTTTGCGAAATGTGTCTACCCCGGTCCGTTTTACGGACTTAACGTTCAGCCCAAAAAATCGCCAAGTTTTTTGTCAATTTTTGAAATCGCGCCAAGTGGTTGAGCTAAACTGCATTATTAAAGAAAAAGTCAGTTAAAACCTGTCGCAAATGTCTAAATATTGCATTGTTAGGCGAGTAAGGATGATTCCAAAAGTTTCGGAGCTCTAGCTTAATGGGAAGTTGGTTAAATTAATGATCGAAAAATTGATGACACACAAACACACACCAAATGAAATGCATAAAAACGTTTTAAAAAAGAGCTCTAATTGTCTGAAACGGGTCACACTATATAAGAAAATTACTGATTAGCAACGGAAACATGTATTCTCAGACTGATCCCAATTCAACATTGGTAGTCTGGTTGGTCAAAAGATAATTCACTGTTGAACCTTTTAAAACTTAGACCTGGCAGTGATTTTTTTTTTAAAAAAATGGGATGCTATATATCCAATTTTTCTGTTGATCTGAGAGTGCATTTCGTAGCAAGTCATTGGTCAGAAAGAATTTGTTCCTGGTATTATGAATTCCCACTGCCCAAAGACGTTCTTTAAAGAACACTCTTACCTGCCACTTAAAACTAATGTAGATAAGTTTCTGAGTGCATTTACCAAGACAATTTAGAGCCGTAACATAGAGCCACAGTAATAACCATCAATTGCAAGACAATACCTATAGGTTACATTGAATAATTCCTTTACTTTTTGTCTATTTTTCAATTCTATATCTTTGAAAACGTGCTAAAGTTCTGTAACATAACTACACTTTCATAGTTCAGTAATCCATAGCCTTAAATACGATTGAAAATCTAAGGAACAACATGTATCGAGACGTTTTGTGTATTAACATAGATCTCTGAAGTAGATAAGGAAGTACTTATCCAAATCTGATTCCATGACATACCCCTTGAACATATACGGAAATTAATTTTTTTAATACTTAATTATCATAATAACTCCATTAAGATTAAGAGTCGATTTTTTGTTTACAATATCTATTTCCATTAGTGGTAATTGAGTTACGTGATTTATTTTGCTAATATCCAGCTATTTTAAGGATAGACATTAAAATAGGTACAAAATTTTTGTCACAGTTTGTGTTGAAAGCTGTTTTTTGAAGGTTTCATTTTACAAAGTATAATAATTATGTTATGATTGTAGTACCAACAGTGTAGATATTTTTTTTTTCTTTTAAAAATTGCTTTCTTATTTGTTGATTAGTATTTGTTAATAAGGGTTTTAGAAAAAAAAAACATTTGAAGCATATCGATGCTATATATAATTAGAGTGATGTTTAATTCTTATGTTTTACCCATCTCATAATTTTCTCATTAACCTATCGCGTTAAAAATTTCAATTTTAATTGTTTAAAATTGCAACATCACATAAGATGAAACATGTTTTTCAACTATTCGTTCTCTGATTTCAATTTAATTGCATTACCTCCATTTATTCAAATTTATTAATGTTAAATAAAATACTAATTAACATTTAAATTAATGCAAGATACTTCATTGTATAATGGCCAAGAAATAACAATTTCTATTTTTAAGAACACTTGACACAAACAAGTAATAAAATTTAAATTTAAATTCTCTGCAAAACTTTTACTTTATGTTGAATATATATAGTCTAATAGGATCGTAATATATGCATAATATAAAAATTATGTTAGTTAAAAAATTTCTTAATTGAATAAAATAAAATAAAATATTTTAGACAAAAATATACTTGTACCTGTTACAATGAAATGTAATTGAAATAAAAAAAAGTTTTATAATACTACCTAAGTCTTATTAACATTAAATACATTTCAAAGTGCAAAGACATGCGATGATTTGTATTAAATCGTATTTAAGACTCTTTATTATTGTGGCATATATCTTTTAAAATTATCAGTAGAGATAAGATTTCTTTTACATACTTAATAATACTTTTATCAAATTATTGAATGATGAAAGTGATTTCTTAGTGAATAAGCTATTTTTTTCCTATCTTTGTTAAATTTGAACATGAGCTTTGATACATATGTGACTTTAGATACACTTCTAAAATACGAGTAATCTATTTCGCTATATGGTTCTAATTTGTTGTGCTTCTTTTAATGATGCTACTCATATAGTGAACCCAATTTTTTTTCTTGTAAATATTATCTAAATTTTAAGAAATAAATCTTATGCAAAAAGGGGGAAAATTTAAATTTCCCGAATTACAAAGGTCTAATTTTTTTTTTCTTTTTCTTTTTTTTTTTTCAAAACACAGTATGTAGTGATATTATAAAAAGTGGCTCCTAATTTTTGGATTTTAATTTATATATGAATAGTCAAATATTTTGACTATTTAAGAAATAATTTTTTAAAAAAAATGTTATCTAAATGAAAATGTGTCTTCAATTCATGCATATATTCAACTAAGAAAAAAAATGTCAAGAAAGTGATTTTTCTATTTCCACACAAATAAAATGATTAAAATATCCTTTTTAGGCATACAAAAAAATATAAGCTCTACTAATAATTTTAAAAGATATGTGTCTCAAAAAAACACTCTAAAATTTTCTATTTTACAATTTGTCGCATGATATGGAATCATAAACTATTATAAGGTACAAGCCATGATTTTCTTCAAAAATAATGTGCACTATTTTTCTCTTTTGTTTTTAGACTATGCGAACACTTGGCTATAATTTAACAGTGGGTTATTTAATCCAGATTCCTTCACTTCCATATTCTTCTCTATTGTTTAATTGTCCATTTCTCAAACAAAGATAGGAAGAAAGATTTTCCATTACAAATTGCTTAAATATAACCCTTTTAACCCCCCTTTCAAAACGAAAAACGCGTGAATTGTTAGCTTGCGAAAGTATTCTTTGCTTTTAGAAAATAGAATGATTGAGGAGTTGATGTGTGATATGTCATCAAGACCGTTAAGTTATATCTAGTGATTCTTCCAGTCATTATTTATTTCGTTTGTGAAACTACAGATTCCATTCAAAATATAGACATTTAAATCAAAATAAGTGTAAAATAAGAATATTGTTATCATATTCATTCATTTCCAAACTTGTCGTATAGCTAATCGCGATTATAATTTTATGTATACATAAAATGATTCTTTAGCTTGCTGATAAATTTTGAGTTTGATTAGCATAAAATAAAATATGAAGATCTGTAGAGAATTAAATTAAATAATTTTTTACAAAGGGTGAATTTGTAATATAATTAATTGTCAATAAGTTCAACAGACACAGATTTTTAAGTAATTTTTCAAGCTGATATATTTGGTAGAAAATTACATTAGAATATTAATTTTCAGCTATGCGTTAATATTTATTTCTAAAACTTATTGAAACAGAAAAACGAAATATTTAATATCTGGGTATACTTCAGATAAAGTTAAGACTTTTCAAATACTAATAAATATATTAGTTAAACCAATCAATTTGAAGTCTGTAGCAGGTCAATATATATATCATTAAGACATTGCGAAATTTCAACAGTTTAGTAATAAATATACATATGGGTCAATGTATATTTATGATTAAACTGTTGACATATTTCAATATTTTCTCGGTAAAATGTACAGACTTTTTCTATTAATGACGAATTTTACTATCGTAGAAAAAAAAAGATGAAGTGAGAGAAAGATATATGGACAGCTATTTGTTACGTGCATTAACCCATTGAAAGATCATGGTAATGTTGATCATGATAATTAAGGACACATCCCTTTCGTGACAATCTGTTAGCATCTTCTGACGAATCACCTATTTTATTAACTATGTTTTCCAAAACCAATAAGACGTGATATATGAGATAACTAGATTTCTGTAGACGATGGATTAGATTTAATGAAAAGAAGTTTGATAATCCATTGAATGTTGATTCACATATACCAAAAATATTAAAAATTAGATTTTTGCAATATTGACGTTACTTATTGCAACTTACTGAGTTCCTACGGCTAGGTGTGTATCTGGAGATGCTTTTTTTTTTTTTTAATGAAATGATTATTTATCTCTAATAAAGTGTATTATTTTCAGCTACAATTTTGAATTTTATTTGAAATTGGTCAGTAGAAATAGTAAAATATAACTATTTTTATTGTAAATCTGTAGAAATGGTCATTAGTGATCAAGGTCGAGGACTGCCGGCGTTGATTTCGATGATGATAGGGTTTTCAGCTCTGTTGCTACTAAGGACCTGTCACATAGCGGGGCTGATGAACGCTTAATCTATCAGGGTTCCAAGTCCTGACATTAGTCTGGTGTGGAAGTCTAGAGATTGAAGTGCTCGCTCAGTTTCTTCCTCGTCATATTACCGAGGTTCAAAATTATGAGACCTATCGTCATATGTTGCATCTCAGTGCGATATTAATAAACAACCACAATCAATCACCCTCCCCCGTTTCTTCTGTGGTCGCAGTAGCCTAGTCAGCATGGTCACGGACTCGCGGCACGATGTTTTCGTCAAGTCGTGGGTTCGAGTCTCGATGCCACAAAGGACCCGCCATGTAAGCGAGGCTTGTGTACGTTAAATCTATTGGGACTCAATGTCTTTCTATTGGCGTGATGTGAAAATTAGGAGAGGGGGTGCCATCTCATGTAACATCCTCGGAAACCTGACCGAGGATCAAAATTACGTGGTCCGTCGCCTATAGCTCTTATGTTCCATCTAGAACGACGTTAATTAAACCAAACACATTTGTTATAAGTACATTTTTTAGTTACGAAACTAACAGTTATATATATATATATATATATATATATATATACTGAAAATTTATGAAAGAATAATTTAAAATATTTAAAAAGACAACTAGTTTAATGGTACCAACCTTCCCCCTTTGCGACTTGGTAGGCTGAATTAGGAAATCCAAACGGCAAAAGAGTTCATGATTAAAAGATGCAAACAAATTCAGCGATAAAATCTACAAAAATAAAATCTATAATTCCTGGTAGGCTGAATTGGGAAATCCAAATTACAAAATAGTTCAATGATTAAAAAATGCAAAAAATTTCAACGATAAAATTTACAAAATAAAATCTATCATTCTAAAAATTATCAACAGATCAAAATATAAAAATTACTTACAAAATTCAAAGAAATGAAGATTCAAATATGTGAGTAGTAAGACGGAATTTTCTTTAAGCTTCAAGATGTAAATCACATACTCAAAATGAAAAAATATAACACATCATCACCATATAAATTGAAAAAAGATTTAAGTCACTGTTTGATTTTTAATAAAATGTAAAAAGATGCAAACAATTGGTTGGTAATAAGTAGTATGGTGAAGGAGTATAACGGTCCAGAGAGTGAGTAAAAATGTAAGCTGTGTAAATGTAAATAAATAAATTCTTCACGGCTAGACCACTAACAAGCCGACTTTGTGGACCTATTGTTGTGTGGTGGATTTGAAATTGGATCATGATTCGCAAAGATGTTTAATATATCCGTGATGTATACAAGCATTTAAGAAATTTATTGGATAATCATGATCCAAACAGTTGTTGAAGAATTTTTTAATAATATTAAATTTGTCTATTTTATGCGTGGTTAATTTGTTATTACGTAATAAAAAGCCCAATAAAATATTCCTATAAATGGATCTGTGTAGATTA
>BMAW01120783.1:0-20556 GCA_019974015.1 Nephila pilipes | reverse complement strand
TAGTATTTAAGAATAATTAATTAATATAATTATAAAGAAATTTATGATAACTATGAAAGTCTAGTAAATAAATTTCTTAAATTAAAAGTTTCTGTACTCACATAGATAACCTGCCCCGAAAGTACAGCAAACAGAGCCAAAACTTTGAAATAATTTCATATAAATTCGAATAAAAATAATTTATAATATTTTTTGCAGTGATAAAAATATTTTTCTGAATTTTATTCTTAAGAAAAAAACATGAATTTATGTTTTAATTTTAGAAGAATTTTTGCCCCAAAGCTTAACTGAAATCTTAAATTTTAAAAAAAAAAAAGAAAAAAAGAAAAATTTATTATAAGCATTGCTTTTTTTTAAATATGTAAAAAAATAAGTTCTTCTTTTAAAAATTTTTGGCTCTTAAAAGAGGCCCTTTTTTGTTTGTTTGTTTGTTCTCCATTTAACTTCCCTGCCCATTGAAATTCCATCGGTTCAATTTATTATTTTTATTATTATCTTTTCTTTTCAGTTATTTCTGTGTTGTGTCATTTTTAAATAAACTGTGTGATATTCTTCAAAAACAGTTCTGGTTAGTGTAAAGAGCCATGTTGCATACCTTACAAATTATAGTGGTTCTTCTTTGTAAATTCTTTTTAGCACAACATACGCTTCGTCTTTTTTTCTTTTCATCAATTGACCAATGAGAAAATTTTGTATTCTTTGTTTTCAATTTTTGTGTCACTGAAGGCTCTGTAATTTCATGAGTTATATTTCCTATCAAAGATGTTATTAAATTCATTCTAAATTCTTTTAAACTGAAATTTGACGAAGTTTGATTTGACTTAAATATCAGAAACGCATTTAAAACAGCAATATTAATGCTGGCATTTATAATTGCTGGTATGAACTTTTAACCCGACTTTTCACAAAAATGGTAATACATTTTACGTTTCCGATCCATTGACCTATTTCCATGAAAATAAGTTCTTACTGCTTTTTCAACAAAATTCCCTGATGTATCCAAATCAACCAAATTATCTCCCAAAATGGTATTTTCTAATTTTTCGCATTCTGAATCACTATCATCAAAATTTTCTTCATCTAAATTCTTCATAACAATTTCAATCTCCATTTGCGTGAGATATTTCTGAGGCATTCTTAAAAATTTAAGAAACAAACCCGAGAAAAGAAAAATTCTTCTATTATGGACAGCGTAAAATTATCGAATGGAGAATATCTTTAGCCTTGTAAGTTGTTGTTCCGAAACATCGCCAACCATTTGAAATGCTCACGCAAATGATAATATTGGCGAAAAAGCTCCCCACCCAATTACGGACAAAGCGACACCGAGTGACAAAGGCATCGGAGAACTTCTTCTGAGAAAAGGGGGGGGATGAATATTTTCTCAATGGCATGGTACAGCATCTGTACCGAAGCCGAAGTCAAGGGACAAAATTTTTATGGTACAGCATATGTACCGCCGAAGGGAAAAGGTTAAAAGGGTATAAAACTTAAAAATTTTTATACGAAGAACGTTAACCAAACATAATTCAGTAAGATAATTAATAATAAATATCGTTAGTGGTAGGAAAGTGTTTATTTAACTTTGTGTTGTAAAATAGTGACAACAATGACATACGAGTGAATGTGATGTATCACGCGCAAATGCAAATAACACATGCGCATGAGTCTTCAACGACGCGCATAACGGTCATTTTGCTTTATCTATGATTAATTTGGTGGGCCTTGGTGTTTACACAACACACTGTGCAGTTTTCAACTGTTCTCAACAGGGGACCATTGAATAATTATTTAGTTATAATAATTATTCTATAGTATATATAGAAAAATAGACATTATTATGAAAAAAAAAATGTCATTGTGTATTAAATACATGATGAAAAATTGTAAAATGTCAAATGTATTTGACTGCGGCACACCTGTATCTGGCTCATGACACACCAGTGTGCCGCAGCACACCGGTTGCGGAGCACTGATGTAAATAAAAAGCATATTTATCATCTCTTCAAGATTTCGTTTTTTGCTTCTTTTGCCAGAACTTTTTTATTTACAGCACCACATTAATGAAAAAAAAGGTTTTTATATTTATTATTTGTCCTTTAATACTTAGCTCATGATTTCAGGGTAACCCTGTTAAGTATTCTGAACAACATTCTTGTCATTGAAACTTTTGTTCGGAAAGTTAACTTAGTACTGTTTACAAGTTGCATAGATATTCTCTAATTTGATTATTTTGACTCTTTAGTAAAACTTTAAAAAACAAAAATGAAATAAAGAGGGGGGCTGAAAAAAATATTTTTACAATTTACTGCAAAAGAAATACATCTTACTCAAATATTTCAACCACTGTAAAAATATATATTTTCTTAGCGAAAAAAAAGTGTAAAAATATATATTTTCTTAGCTAAAAATGTGTGTAAAAATATATACTCTCTAACCAGCATGGTTTTAAAAATAAGAAATCAGATTTAAAAATTGATAATAAACAAAAATTTAAATTGTTTAACATTTTTTTTTTATTTTTCAAACATGTAAAAGATTTAAAATTTGCAAATTTGTATTATAATAACTTTTTGATTTTAATATCTTCAGAAATATTTTTTAAGAAAATTAACATACTAACTCAATGGAAAATACTAATTCTATCTTCTTCAATTTGTTTCATGTAAAATAAAATCAAACGTCTGGAGATCTTCACTAATTTACCTTATGCAGAATAAATTAGGGGATTTAAAATATTATTAAAGTACCTTATATTTAATAATCACATGGGAGTAAAATTCTACATTTGTTTAATTTTGTTTAATGTATTGAATAAAAAATAAAGAGAAAAGAAGAAATGTGTAGTGTGAAACAAGTGTATGAATGTAAAATGCATAAAAAAATTACAAAGTCAACAGCTTTTTTTCAAAAATAAACAAAGGTTATCATTCTAAGTAACAATTATAATATTATTTCATAAAAAAAAAAGATTTTACCATTTTGTGTATATCATTGATTCGTATTATTTGGATAATTATACTAATAATACAAATTACCATTTATTATTAGGATACTCTGAGAGATTCTCCCTGAGAATGATTGAATATATCTGGTCCCTTTAATATTGCCGACTTGCTTTATGCAGTCATTTTTAATTATGTGAAAAACAGAGAAAGTGTACTTTAAATAAAGTATACATGTATGTTAGAACTACGTCAGGAGAATTTAAAAGGATGTATAAATAAAATAGTTATTTAACAGATTGATGCTAAGTGAATTGTCAGGAATGCTAATTTCATTTTATATTCCATTATTGTACAATATCTTAAATCATGGTTACTACTATTTTTAGCAGAATAATTGAGTCGGTGTCTTGCACTCCTTACTATTTGCTTCTCTCTATTTTTCTCTCCCTACACTTAAGGAAGGTCAAACTTTAAATCATATTATTTCTCTGGTATACATTTATTCACCTAAGGATTCTGATTCATCCTGCAGAAACACGCACGCACAAACATACACACACGCACACACACACACACATATATATATAACACATCGATCAATAACTCCCGAGTCTAAAATTGAAAACAACATTTTTTTTGCAAATTTTTTTTTTATTCATCAACATAACACCTTTTGTTAATCACCTTTTAGGGTGATACAATCGTTCCAACGCTTTTCCAAATCTTTTTTTTTTTTTTTTTTTGCAAAAAATTTTTTTTTGCGAGTAAATAGCGATAAACAGCTTTCTGAATCATCGACTCGTTGCTGTTTTTGTTCCATCGAAAGCAATCGCGGCACCCACTTGGAAAAAACCTTTTTACTTCACTTCAAAAAACCTTTTTCCTGGTCCGATCGACTTAAAATTTTGACACGTTTCAAGCAATGGTTAGTACTCTAGAAAGACTTGGTTACTGGTTTACTACGAGCGCCATCTCTGGGTTAGTCTCGGGTGTTATTGATCGATGTGTTATATATATGTGTGTGTGTGTATAATATATATTGATAGTACAAATTTAATAATATCTTAAAGAATCAATGATTGAAATTCAATATTAAGTAGCTATAAAAAATGCTGAAATAATAAAAATATAAGCCCTAAGAATTTTCTGAAGCTTAAAATTAAAAAAAAAAAATATTTAAAACTTAATTTTTAAGAAAACAGGCTTAGAGATTACAGAATATATTGAAAAAACACAGAAGAAATACTGATAGACAATTAAAGAAAATTGAAGAAAAGAAAATCCTGTAATAGTAAACAAAACAGATGTAATTAAAAGAGTTTTATACATAATCTAGTACAAAACAGATTTAGTCACTCAAGATGCGCTTTTTTTATATTTGTTTTTTTTTATAATTAATCAATTAATTTTTAATAATTAAAGTATAAAATGAAATAACGAAAAATGGACAAAAGTAAACTTTTCCAATAGTAATTTTAAAGGAAACGATAAATTATTAAATTGAATATATTTGAGATAAACGTAATTAAAATTGAAGCAAACGATAAATTATTGAATTAAATATTATATCAGCTACTTGTAATTAAATTTAAAAGGAATAGTAAATTATTAATTTGATTATATTTAAGCTAAATATAGTTAAAATCGAATCAAACGATAAAAAAATGA
The DNA here is from genome assembly GCA_019974015.1 of Nephila pilipes. NCBI lineage: Eukaryota > Metazoa > Arthropoda > Arachnida > Araneae > Nephilidae > Nephila > Nephila pilipes. The sequence goes on along the minus strand of BMAW01120783.1, from coordinate 15,940 downwards.
AAAGTGTTCTGGTACAAGAAAATACCCCACCTGAAACAATAGCTACTTAGGTAGCTAATTGAAATGCAGCTATGTAATATTGCCGCTTAATTAGGACAATGGCAATGTTCTTTTTCATTTATTAATGACTACACGTTTACAATTAGTCCTCAATTGGTAAGAAAAAGAGGTACAACCTGGAATCCCTAACCAAAGTCTAGGCATTTTAGGCTATACTTAGGTTTTAAAGTCACGTATCATAAAAACAAACCAGAGAAATTTTAAACTTATAAATATAAAATATAAGAAAGAAAATAGGAGTAAGATTATAGTTAAATCAACAAAAAAAATTTGTTTTGAAAAAAATAACTTAAATGTGAAAGGGAAATAAATATTTTAAAAAGAAACAAAATAATGGAAAATTAATACCTTAAGGAAACTAAGAGAATATCTGAATGTGTAAATTATTGCTTTTATTTAATTTTAAAATTTTAAATTGTCTATAATATTCGAAATGCATGTTGCCTTTTGTTATCTAAAGGAGTCCATAGAATATTCTTGAAATGTCTGAGTACAATTCAAAGAATTATCCAACAATCCTTTCTAACGCCGAGTAAGAACTCCAAATTCTCCATAAGGTTAAAGAAAAAGAGTGTGTTTGACAATTCCATTACAATAGAAGATTTCGAACACGACTGCACCCTAAGCTATGGCTTTCTATGTACTCAAGAGAATAGGCACTGGATGAGAAAAGGGTTTTGTTGAGTGCAGCTGGGATTTCTGGAGACTTTCTCTAAAACATTTGATGGCACTGGAATTGGATGCTTTACTTACAAGTGGATGTTATTTTGACACAATGCAGATACTCCATGCTTTCTATTATGTGATGTTTGCTCTGTTAATTAGTTTTTTTTTTTTTGAATAATTATGTTTGTACAGTTGTTTCTTTTAAATTATCTAGTAGTAGAAAATATTTATTTAACACAGAAAAAAAAAACGTAGAATATATTTAAGGAATATGCGTACATGTTAAACAAAATTTTCCCTGATAAGTTTCAAAGCTATTCATACAAAATTTGCAATATTCATTCAAATAACTCTTCGTGCAATTAAATACATTACTGTTCTAATTCAAATAAACCCATATATAAATTATAACTCTTTTATACTGCTAAATTATACGTTTATGCTTGAATGAACAAATTATAAAAGATTTATTAATGAAGTTAATAAAATTGTGATATATTTTTTTTTTGAATTTTTTGAAGGGCTTAATTCCTTTTTAAAATAAAACGAATTAAAAAAAAATATTATACGAATACTTTTAATGCTTAGTGAAATCTTTTTTTTTTTTTCTATTTTGCTAAATTTAATAGAAACAGAATTTTCTTTTTATCTAAACACTTCTTCAAATTAAGTATTTTGTATATTTTTGAGAATACATTTACTATATTTTAATCAAAAATACCAGTTAAGAATATAAAATAATTATACTAAGAGTAAGTAATTTTCTAGTTGATCCTAAATACTAGTTTGAATATTTTCTTAAATTTGAATTTATAGATAGCTTAAATCCTCTAAATATAATTTTCAAATATATATTTCATAGCTTCCAAATATTCGTTCTTCTTTAAAGACTAATTACATCATTATTTACTCTGCTGTACAATTTTAAAATTGTATGATCTTATAATAACGGATGCTCAAAATTGAATACACTTTCTTGAATTGTTCTCTCCGTATTTTCAATATTGTCCATGACACGCAAATGCTTTTGACATGGAATTCCTAATTTTAATATTACTTCCGGCCATTTTACGATTTCAAATGATTCGTGAATGTCTGACAACCAAGTTGTTGAATGTTGGAAGCTGTGACATTGCATTAGAATGATTTTGACATATATAACATTTCATTCTCAAATGTTATGGGTGTATAAAGGCCATGTTCATTTTATCCTATAAAAGAATTTTTTTTTAAACATGAGTTAATACTTTGAAGTAGTAAACACTTTTAAATAATATTATTATGGAATTTAAGAAGCTGAAATGTTTATAGTTTCTAAATATATTTAAGAAATCTTAAGTTTCTTAAGATTTTATTTATGTCTTCATTTATAAAGATTTAATTCATAAGAAGACATGAAAGCAATTCATTGCCGTTTTAAATTTTGAAAGTTTATTTTATTTAAAGATTAAAATATGTATTTTTATGAATCAGTTAATGTGCCTACTATTATTACTACATTTACATTTATTAAAAGTAATTTACATTTTTTTTATATTACGTATGTAATTTGAATCTGTATACATTGAAACACCTACTATTTTGATCTCTAATTTTACTAAATTTTACTATACCCATGTTTTTGGTAAAATTGAATTTTTTTCTCCACATGAAACAAAATCATGAAATCAAATGGTATGCATATCTAATTATAAATTTAATTTCGATATATATATATATATATATATGTGTGTGTGTGTGTGTGTATGTATGTAATATACATACGCAGCATGTCACAATTTTTAATTAATGGTAATCATTATCCATTTTAATAGACATCGAAATATTTTGAGAACAAACAAGAATGTTTATTGAACAAAAATATACCTACAGTCTAAGTTACAGTAATTATATCTGTGAAAAATACGTTATTTTTCTAAGAAATTACATTTTAACAGCATAAAATATAATCCAAAATCAAAGACATGCATAATATGCAATATATAATGTATATTCTTAAGAATCTTCATCGAATATATCATTTATTTTATCACACTTATTCTAGGCTTGATCTTAAGTAAGTATATGGAAGCTGCAGTGTGTCCATTACACACAAATGCACAGAATACCTACATCTGGTGGTTAATCATGGACGACAACATTGAAGCAATTGTAAGCATTTACGTTTGTTTGTGCGCATTTAAGGTGCCTCATACTCTTGACAACGCCACATATTGTATGTTATTCATTTTCTACATGCAAATTGCATAAAAAGGTACCCTAATTCCATCAGAAAATTAACGAAGTGCATGTGTATGTAACTCATGTTGCATCAGAAACAAAACAGCGATAAGGAGATTGGAGGCCTTTAACACCACCCAAAAAAGTCAAGCTCAAACAGACAATTTCGTGCACAAGCAAAATCCTGTGCATTGTGTTTTAGGATGGGTAGGGGGTGTTTGAAAAATTTGCCTTGGGTTGACTTAATAAGCTCAGAGACATATTGTGACACCTTATTTAAAGCTCGTTGTGTAATTCAGAAGAAAATATATGACATGCTCTACAAGAGAATTATTTCGCTGCATGACAATGTCAGTCTACATGTGGCATTTCAAACACGATATTTTATTGCATCATATGGTTTAGAGTAACTTGATTATCCTCAGTAAGGTCCAGATCTGGAGCTTAGTGACTTCCACTTGTTCTTTCACTTGTAAACGCATTATGTGGTCAGCACCATGCGAGGATAATGATGTCAAATGACCGTGATAAAATGGTTAGTCCATAAAGGGAGCGGATTTTTATGAGGATGGAATACAGAAATAGTAGCTAAATATGATATGTGTATCAATTGAAGAAGTGATTTTGTAAAAAAATAGATTATGGTAAAGACTTCATAGTAAAAATAAAATAGTAGGAAAAAAACTGCATTTATCTTAATATATCGAAATGATTTCATACTTAAATTGCATGTCGATATATATTAGCTAGTCCAATATTATTCGGTGACTTATAAATCTTATATGATACTATTTTTAAAAGTGGTCATATGTCTTTGCTTACGTAAAATTTGTATTTTAATATGTGTGAGTAAATCGGTGAGGTTTGTCTTTTGAAGTGTACATTGTACAATAATTTGCAGGAGTTGCATATTTTCCTTCTCAGAAATTAACTACATGTATAATTTATATGTCTTCATTATAACTAAATATACAGATAATAAATAATAATAGATTTAAATGATGCAGATAATTAATCTAAAGGGATAATTTTTTTAATCAAATATGGGAAACTAATATTTCACGTAATATTTACATAAATATGTATTAGCAAATTGCACAAATGGTAATAAACTGCTCAAAAAGGTTTTAACTGTCAGATGTTTGGATTTTTGCTTTCATTTAATACAATTTCATATTACAATCCTTATTTTCTTTTAACTGTCACATTTTAATAACTATTATTAAAATGATAAAAGTATCATCAGTAATTGTTTTTATTACAAAAAAGAATAAAATTTAAGATTACTTAACTAATTAAGATTACTTATTTTTTTTATCAGTTAAATTTTTAACTGATAAAAAAGTTTCATTCGTACAATACGTTGAAACTATGCATTCGAAACAAAAAACAATAAAAGCACAAATCTCATGCCACAAAAAAATCACAAGGCCACTGGAAAATTGTCAGATATCAATAAATGTTATTACTAAATACAGATAACTGCTTATAATTTTTCTCCAATTGAACTCGGCTTCTTAAATTGGACTTTTGAATCACAACGTGTTTTATTACCAAAGCAACTCAACTTTCATTGAAAAATATTTTTTCCTTCAATGAAAAATTAATATTCTTTCTACCATACAGTTTAATAAATACCTAAGAAAATTAATTGTTTCTTTCATGACTTGTATAAAAATGTAAGAAGCATTTATTCTAAATTCATGATAACAAACATTTAATGTATATCGAAGCAAAATTATAAAATTTTTAAATAAAAATTAAAAACTACAAGTACAAGAATGTTTATTGCAGATTCTTTTTCCCTACTCCCTCTAAATGTTTCTTAATGTGCCACAGAAAAAACTCTCGGTAAAAAAAATTGCCTGATGTAATTTTTAGTAGGAAAAAAGGAATCACTTTAAAGAAATACTTGTTTTTAGAGTCTTATTTTTGTCTGAATCGAAAGTTAAATGCAGCCAATTTAAAAAAAAAAAAAAAAAGAATTTGATCCAAAGGTTTAAGCGATTGAAACTAAATACTTTTCTAGAGATTCCTTCTTCTTTTTTGAAGAAACGGAAGTATTCAGACTGCAATCAGAAAGACATTAACCGGAAAACAACTAAATTTCTGAGATTTTAACTAATTGGTTCGAGTTACTTGGACAATGTCGTTAAGTTAAAAGACGTACTTTTCATCATTTGGAAAGTTTTGCCTTTATTTTTAACATGCCAGTATCATGTTGATTAATTTCCATTTTTATTGTCATTTAAAATTAGTATTTTGCTTAATACAGAAGTATTTTATTCTTCAATGTATTCTAAAACACTTTGTGCCAAATGAAGGTAGAAGATCACAGATGCAAAAATTATACATAACATTTCGTGCAACATATTGATATATAAAAAATTTCTTTAATATGAATAACATTTTAATAAACTCAAATCATTCATTGTTTTCAAAACGTTTTTCTGAAAAAATAAAATGTGAACTATAAATTGTGAGTAGTAAGAACTGAGGAAAAGAAAACATCAAAGAAAATTTAAATTATTCTTTTTTCAACATTCGTATTTAAAACATTAATATTGATTTAAGTATTTACGATGACATTCAAAATTAAAGTTGCAAGCACTTATTTGAAATTGAATAAAATAATTAGGAATAAATTAAAATTTAGTGGCAAGCATGACCAGTCGAATGGTAAATGAAAGAAAATAAATTATTACTCATTTTAAGAAAATGAAGGAAAGTCTCCATTTTAGGAGGTAGGCTATTGTTAACTTTATCATAGACCTATGTTTCATATAAGAAAGATAGTGCGATTGAACAATTGCAGTTAAAGTGAGCTTTGGTAATTGTTTTTATATGGAATGAGAGAGAGTAACATAGAAAGACGTATTTATTAAATTTGTAGTAAAGAGGTCACATTGGACTTAAATTCTATTTACATTCTTAGGATATACCTATGAAAGGCCATTGCATGATATTTATTACTACTTTCTTCTAAACCGTCCTACATAGGAAATGCAACTCCATGAAAGAATAGGTGAAATGTGATGAAACATGATGTACTCGCGTACACGATAATTTACTTGGGGGTATCGTGAAGTTTTGCTTATTTTACTAAGAAGAGTTAACTTCCCTACTTAAAGCCCGCCTCTAGAGGGCGTTCATTTGTAAAGGGAAGAGTAGCGACAACTATTATTTCGGGGAACTTAACCTTCACGGGCTTCTATCCCCTGTGAAATGACTTAAAATGAATGGTGAACTGAACCTTGGTTTTTCACTTGCCCAGAAGTTAATGAGTTATTACTGATAATATTAGATAAATTGCAATGGCTTTGAAAGTTAAAGTTTTTATAAAATAATATAGAGTTTTTAAATTTAATAGTTGTTGTAAATAAAATAATATGGTTTCACTAAATAATAATATGAATGAATAATCAAATTTAGTTGTAATGCAATGAGTTGTTTAGAATATTACAGCAGAAGTCTATTGAGTTCCTGCTTGCTTGCTCGGTCTGGCCTTAGTAAGAGTGCGGTCTGTGATTGGTCGATGATGAGGTGAGCTATTTGAGTATATAGATGTGTGTGGGTAGGGGTGAATGCTTAGTGTGGTGTCCTAGTGGTGCTAGTGTTGGTGTTTAAGCAGTGAATATTGGGATAGTTAAATATTAATTTTAATATATTATAAATTTATAAAATTAGAATTTCTCAAGGTCTGTGTAGTTGTGGGTTATCTCTTAGTGGGGTGTATTTTTCTATTTTTTGTATGGTTTTATTATTTGAAGTATCAATTTTTTGGAAGAAGTTTTCAGATAGTTTTTTGATAAAATTTTTTAGTGTAGGGAGTTTAATTGAAAATCTGATATCTGTGTTTCTCCTGTACCATTGGGCTTTAACAATCGTTCTAATGGTGGAGTTTTGTGATTTTTCTAACATGTCAAAAGAAGTGTTAGCACAGTGTGACCAGACCGGGCTAGCATAGGTCAGGATGGGTCTTAAAATCAGGGTGTAGATAAGCATTTTATTACGTCTGCTTAAAGCAGATTTACGCGAGATAAGGGGAAATAGTTTATTTACTGCACTTCTATACTGCTTTTTAATTCGTAATACATGTTGTTTGAAAGTGATTTTTTTATCCAAAGTTACACCTATATATTTGGTGTCTAGAGACCAGGGTATATTTTTGTTTTCCAGAAAGAGATGTCTGGTTCAATTTTTCTGTAGTTTCGTGAGAAGAGAGCCTCTGTTTTGGTAACATTCAGGGCAATTTTCTAAGTAGAGTACCATGCTTCTAAATTCTGTAAGTGTTCGATTAGTGCTTGGCCTATGTTAGGTGAATAGTAGTGTTGTGCTAATATCGCAGTGTCATCTGCATACATGCATAATTTTGTTTTTGGGTGTGTAGGGATGTCGTTCACGTAGTAATTGAACAAAGTTGTTGAGAGGATCCCTCCTTGCGGGACTCCGGCTTCTATTGTTCTTGGTTTTGATAGATTTTCATTTACTGTGACTTGGAATTTTCTATTTTGCAGATAAGAGTTGGTAATTTTCACAAGGTATGGAGGGGTGTTGTAATACATCATTTTGAAGATTAATCCGGTATGCCAGACTCGGTCGAAAGCTTTCTGGATATCCAGGAAAACCGCTCTTGTGTTTTTGCTTTTGTAAAATCCTGTTTTTATAAATTCGATGACTCTAAGTAGTTGATGGCTGGTGGATAATTTTGGAACAAATCCGTGTTGTTGGTGAATAATTACGTCATTTTCTTGAAGGAAGTTGGAGAGTCTATTGTGTATAATTTTTTCGGCAATTTTGCTTAATATTGGAAGAAGAGATATTGGTCTGTAGTTGCTGGGTAGGGTGGGATCTTTTCCTGGCTTCAGGATCGGGATGACTAAGGCGGTTTTCCAGATGTCTGGGAAGTAACCGAGGTCTAGCATGTTATGGACTATATTTCTAAGTTGGAAAATGCAAAGGTGAGGTAGGTTTTTAACCATCTTGTTAGTTATTCCTTCTTTACCGGGTTATTCCTTTGTTGATTTTTATATTCTTGATGTATTCGGCTATTTCGGATGCTAGTGGTGGTGTGTAGTCTTGATTTCCGAAGTTTTCTTCATTTTGTAGATAGTTGTGAACGACATCCTTTACATTGTCATCGTGATTGGGTGTGTTTATGTCATTTAGTTTAAATTGATTTTGGAGTGAATCTGCCAAAATTTCTGATTTTTCAGTGTTACTTAGTGCGATATTAGCTGGGCCTTTAAGGACGGAGATGGGAGTTCGTTTTCTTCTGAATACTTTCGCCATACCCCTAAGGATACCGGTTTCCGCATTCAGGTTTTCAAGTGTTTCTTCCCATTCTTTGTTTTTATGTAAGTGCACTTTTCGCCTTATTTCGTTTTGAAGTCTGTTTAGAATTTCTTTATCGGCATGGTAACGGGTAAATTGCCAGGTTTTTCTGGCTTTATTTCTTTTTCTGAATAGTTCCCCTAATTCCTGTCCGATAAAAGTTTGTTTGTTGTGTTTTATGGGTTTTGAGGCAATTTTATGTGCACTTAAAATGTTTCGAATGAGTTCGGCTATTTGATTTTCAATATCCTCACCGCTTTGTGCTTTGAATAGTGTGAATGTTTGGATTGCGTTTGCTAGTAGTGTGCTTTTAAATAAGTCCCAGTTTGTACGAATTTTAGGTTCCGGCAGTTCGTACTTGTTCTGAGTATCAAAGTGGATAAGAACTGGGTTGTGGTCGCTACTTAACTTCGGTAGCGAGTGGATTTGAGCGGGCCAATCAAAGTTCTTCGTTATTGCTATGTCTATGGTGGAGGCGGTGTTATAGCCGTAGCGTGTTGGTGTGGGCGGGGCTAAGATTTCTAAGCCGTTTTGATCGGCAAAGTTTCTTAATGCGTTACCTCTGGATGAATTATATGAGCAGCCCCAGCTAGTGTGCTTAGCATTTAGGTCTCCGCAAATTAAAGAGGTTGACCCTAGATTTTGGATTGTTTGTATGTATTTTGGTACAAGTGAAGTGTTTACAGATGGTGGGATGTACATCGAGGTAACAAGTATGGGGTTTCCATCTGAGGGGGTGAGTACAACGATAGTTGCTTCTACACCATTTAATGTGGGAGTTGGGATTTGGTAGTGTGGGAGAAGTTTTTTAATTAAAATTGCAGTGCCGCCGGATAATCTGTTAGTCGTGTTGGGTTCGTCATTTCTGTGTGTGGTATAGTTGGGCATAGATAATTTTATACCCGGTCCTAGATGTGTTTCTTGTAATAAAATTAAGTCTGGGGAGTGCTTATCAATAAGGTGTCGTAATTCAACATCACGAGACCTTACCCCTAGGGCGTTCCAGGTAACCAGTTTGAAGCCGAGAAGATTGAATTTTAATTATGGGATGTGGGTAGTGAAGCAACTACACCCGCTATAAATATATTTAGCTTGTCTAAGTCATTGTTTACCTTTGACATATTATTTAAAGCTTCAAATAACTTGGGAAATTTGTTAAAAAGATTTTGTAGCTCGCTTATAGCGGTTATAAAATTAAAATTGCCTGAGCTATTGTTGGTTGGATTATTATGGGTGATAATGGGAGGATTTGTCGGCTCAAACTGGTTCGAAGCTTCGACCACGTTTGGTAGTACTGGTGGCTCCATCTGTTGATTTGTATTGGTGTTACAGATGTTCGCGAAAGTGAAATCTGTGATTACTGTTCTGGTTGTAGGGATTACGTTTCTCTCGGTTTTCTTTGTGATGCCGCCCTTTTTTTGGTTTTCTTTTGGAAATTAGAGGACATCCTTGCCATGATGCCATGTGTTCTTGATTACAGTTGATGCAAGTTGGTTTTTCAATTCTCTCTTTAATTAGGCATTCTCCGGTTCGATGGTTGGCTCCACACTTTACGCACCTTGTATTCATCCGGCAGTTCATAATTGAGTGGTGAAAATAGTTGCAGTTGTAACACTGCGTGGTGGTATTCTTCTTCTTAAAGGGAAATATTTTTACCAGCATGTGCATGACTGCTTGGATTTTGTAGATGTCTAGGGCATCTTCGGTTCGTCTAACTTCAACCATGAAAATGGGGAGTGGGAGCTTGGTTTTGAGCTGTTTTAATTGGGCTACTTTTTGTACCTTTATCCCTTGAGGTTCGAGGTCTTCTTTTACGTCTTCTGGATCGGCGTGCAATGGTAAGCCTTTTATGCATACCTTCAAAGGCCTTTCAAAAAGAGGTTGGATTACATAGTACTCCGACTTCATGTTAGTCAATTGAGTTGTTATGCCTCTGTGCTCATCTTCGCCTTCTGGATTAATTTTAATGTATTGGCTCGAAAAATTACAGGTGGCCTTTGGATAGTTTCTATTTATCGCTTGAATGATGAGGTTGTAATTTTGCGTTAGCTTCAACATGATTGGTTGGATTTTTGGAGGGGGGGGGGGGGGGTCGATGTCGGCTTCGTCTGGATCGCAATCCGAGAGCGCATCAAAGCTATTGCTTGTATTTAAGTTATTATTCTGAGAAATTGGTTGTTTATTAATTTTAGTTGTTTTGGTAGGTTTTAGGAACCCTTCTTGGTCTATTGTTTCCTGAGCTTTAGGAGCTCTGCTGGTACTGGGTGTTGGCTCATTAGGCTTAGTTGCCTGGCTAATGTTGCCTGATTCAGCCATGCGTTTTCTTAAGTTTTTTAAACTATTTGTATTTAAATTTAAATCTTTGTGAAGTTTGCAATTTGGGCAATGTGAGACAGAATTCAGCTCACCTGTTAGCTTTTCCAATTCTGTGTCGTTGGTTCCTTTTTCAGTTTGAAGTTCTATGGCTGCTCTAGGGTCCCTTTTCATTGGATTTTTCTTCACGACGTCTATGAGCTCGTTTATGTACTTCAATCTTGGATTTAGCAGATTGATTTGATGAATCAGGTGTTGGATTATCTCGCAGACTTGGTTTTCGCAGGGTATTGGAGTATTGCTCTCAGGAGGTGCAATCTCCATCGGGTTTGTAGCCAGGACATCGGCCATGTTGGGCTTATTTAGCTCCATGCATTTCAGACGTGCTCGCTCCTCGAAGTCCTCACGTAGAATTGTAAAGGGAAGAGTGTTTGATATCACACGATCTCCTCAGACGGGACCTGACCGAATCTCAGAGAGGAGCTATTGTAAACGAGCGGTAGTAAGGAGTGTAAATAAATTGTTGTTGTTATACAACCTGATGTGTTTTTGTCTTAGGACAACTGTGAACTGAAATCTGATGATAATTAAGAGAAGTTACTTACTACTGAGAGGTATCTGAATTTGACTTATTTTGCATATTAATGAATCCTTATGTACATAATGTCGTAAATTATAGCTAGTAATGTTGATTTTTTTTTTCAGGAAGTTGTAGATTGAAGTAACTCTCAAAATCGTCAACTCTTAAATATTATCCCAGTGTATCGTAAGATATTATCATTAAAGAAAAATCAAGACAGAAATTTTATCTTTATTTATTATTCGTATATAGTTATCATTCATAAAGAAACATTTATCCCAGCGTTTCATATATTTTCAATGCAGTTATTTTAGCACTCAAAACATGGTATTCTATATTCTCTATACCGTGTGTTGCTTCAATCTACGACTTCCTGAAATGAAATAAACCAACATGATTAGCGGTAATTTACTGTATTATGTACGTAAGAATCAATTAATATGAAGAATAAATTTTATGCAAATGTTTCAATTATTAGTTAATCGTAATGAAAAGTTTACGATACTTTTCTCTTAAGTAAGAAAGTGATTTTATTTACAAAAAGTATTTTCAAAAAGCGAAGAAAATATAGAAGTATCACTAGAAAATAAGGTAACCTCTTGCGGAAAAAAATAGTAAGCCTACAAGAAACATTCATTTAGAGTGTAGTTAAATAAATTAATAAAAAAAAACCATACGTCCTCAAACACTACTCATCTGTTTCAGCTTGTCCTCTGATAGAGGATGTGGAAGATCTTTTAAACGACGGTAAATCATGGCTATTGACATACTTTATCAATGAGAGATCAGGAGATATTGCAGGTATTGTACATATTGCAATTAAGCAATTATACAAGTTTCAAGGTTTATCTGTTGATGAATGTCGTATTTGGTCAAGTGTTATGAAGCATTTGGTGAAAGAAAATACTATTTTGAAACCACTTTATATAAAAAAGAACAACCCACTGCAACAGCTCATCAAACGTATTACTGCGCAGTCATTGTATCTTTGATACTTACCAGGTCTGATTTTATCTCGTGTCTAATGGCATCCCAAATTATTATACCGTATTGATGAGCGGTATGACGATTAACAAAAGTTGTCGAATTGAGACTCTCACTCGGTCACTGTTATCAGAAATACAGAACCCATATTAGTCTCCGAGGACTATGCTACGCTTTCAGTTGCCAAAGTGTTTCCGTTCAGACACTGTTGCAAACATTCACGTTGGTGGGTAAGCGTCAATTTCAGTCTTTGTATAGGGTTGGCTAGTATGCAAATAGTTTACAATCAATTATTGTAAAGTTGTTCTTTCAGATGTTAGCTTCAATCAATAGCTTCTTGCACTTATTGAAAGAATGTGAAGAGTAGTTGACTCATCTCTTCGGATGACTTTGCCCTACCTCTTCGGATTCATCAATTCGTATATTTTGTTGTTCGCCTAGGCGGATCTGGGTTTTTCGGATTGTTCACATTTCGCTTTTTTGAATCATCTGGCCCAAATTATATTCTACATTCGAAACATTTACGTGTGTTTCAACAGCCATGCGATGTTACAACCTAACAACTGTGCATTATTAACTTTAATTTAAACTCTCTTAAAACGCATAATTATCAGATTTGCTTTCCATGACATCGTCGTGGTTTCTATTATTCCAAACGTAAAGTGTAAATGTTTTTGAAAATCTGGATTTCCTAGATGATAAGTAGCTACAGATGATTCATCCGTTCTAACCTTCCCTTTCATACCTAATTGCAACCATATAACCAATTTGCATTTCATATCATCTTTATTATTGGTTTAGCTGCGTATGTCAAATTTTGCATATTAATAAGATAGAATAACCTTAATGTTGAGTTTTCTATCTTGGACAATGTATAAAAATATTTTATTTTTGTCAAATATTCCCAATCAAGCACTTATTGTTTTATAAAAATTCCTAAAACATAACTTGTTAGCGCTATTTTAACTTTAAAATTTGCGCCTCGAAGTAGTGGAACGCCACTCTCTCGCCATAGGCGACTCTTGTGCCATAATACAGTCAAACACAACTAACTCTAAATGTTAATAACCTACGCAAAGACACACCAGTCACAACTATTTATTTATCAATTACTGTAATATAATGCCTATGGAGTTTTGGCTCTCTCTGGGAACCATTGGAATAATACACCTATCTAACTATTATTGAAATAATACTCTATAACCAAAACCTCTCCAGTTGAGGTTGCCTTGATTTCTCAAATCCTCTGCGACCGTTACCACCCGTTACAACTCTTAATATTATCGATTTCTTGCTAGTAATACACTCCGAGTTACCCACACTAGTCCTCTATCCTCTAAATATACCTTTGCTTATATACCCCCATGTATAAATCAATTCACTTTATTCCGACCTTCATAATTCCGTTTCATTTTGGTTGGGAAAAAATTATTATTTCCAGAAATCAATCTCAACTAAAGTCCCCAAGGTTAGTGAAGAGAAAATAGCGAATAGCTCAACGTCACAACTTAAAAGCAGCTTTCATTATAAATAGTTAAATTAGTAATCCGCATTTATAATTTAATGTATTGTCAATATATATGAATATTTTTATTTTTGTTTGGACTATTTTCTTCTATATATTGAATCTATAAACATTCTAATAACAATATTCAACCGTTATAGTTTTCAGTTTTATTCAATATTTAATAAATTATTCTACAACATAGCTATTATTTCATATTTTCTTTGCAACTACTTCAAAAATTGTACAGTCAGCTTGAAAACTTAAATATTTCATTTGTTTACCTATTTATAAATTAAATAAATAAAAGATTTGTCTCTATCTCTCTTTATCATGCTTAATATCATATATAAAATGACTATTTATAATGTTTACATCGTAAATTCTTTCTCGGTGATTTAAAGACGAATTAAAAACCTCGTCGAAACTCACTCGTTTCTTGAAAGCATACGTATTCATTTTGAATTCCTAACGATTATTTATAAACTTCAATAAAAATTATTTTTATAAAACTTGGAAAATGACCAAGTTATGTCTATTTTAAGACCATCGGTGCAATAATGGTCACCTGAACAAGTAGTATAGACGTGGAGACGTATAACACATGGAATAACTAATATGGAAATATACACGTAGCACTACTAATATTGAAGCAAGTAAGTAGCCTAATAACAAGGAAGTAAACATGATGTACAATAAATACGAAAGAAGACATACAGCTAATTAAAAAATAAAAAAAAAAATTTAATAGAGCTAATATTAAAAGGAAACATTGCCTTGAAATTTAATATCATTTCGAATCATTTAATATCATTTCATAATCATTCGAATCATTTCATGCATGTAGTGAACGGATAATTATGAGGACAATGTTTTGCACTTCACTAAAAAATCAACTCTCAAACGAGCAAATAAAACAAAAAAGAAAGTTCTTGAATACTACATCTTGAACTACAAGTACGATATTTTGAATTAGTCATTTTTCTTCCACATAATATTTTAAATAAAAAAGCAATTATGACAAGGAATAATTAACATAGGTGTAAAGATGATTTACTATTTATTTCTGAATTTAAAGACACTGAAGTAAGTCAAATACAATATGCTAATTAATAAAGGTTTTCAGTAAAATCAAAACCTTCAAAATATAAAAAGAATAATACCTTCCTTTTCCCATTAATATTACAATTAAGAATTTTAGAGGCCAAACATCACTTACCATGTAATAGAAAATAGAAATATGTTTATAAGTCAAAACTAAAATTATGCTTCAACACCGTGCTGTAAAAAAAAAAATAATCTCCAGCATATTGAAAGAACTTTATTATAAATATAATTGGAAAGGAATAACTGTCACTGAGTAATTAAAATGTCAAGCTAACATGACATTTTACTCTCTTATAATGCATTGCCTTTCATGAAAAGCTGATTTGATGAAGTCATTTTAGTTTGTTACTGAGAGTTAACTTTAAAGCAGACAGAAAATGTCTAATGAAAGAATTATTTGTAAAATATCAAAATTTACCAACTTAATACTTTTTGTAAACACATCATAATATCAAATTTCAAACAAATCATTCATGTTTTAACTTTTGGGGTATCAGGTGATAATTTAAATACTCCATCTAAGTTATGGTTTACTTGAACTTCAAAAAATCTGGAAAACTCTGAATAATTAAGGCTTGCTAAGAACTATATAGGTTTCTAAATATTTTGGTAAAATAGGAGAGTCAACAAAAGATGTAAATTTAATGCAATTGAATTAAAATTGTATTGTTTATTGGATAATTATTCTTAAGATAATGCTTATCACATAGCATAAAATTTAGTTTTTATTAAATATTTTATTTTATTTATTAATACTTTAAATAATATGTATTAAATATGTTAAAAATATAAGAATTTTCTTCTTTTGAGTTAATGTAAAAAGAACATATTATAGAAATTAATACAGAATAATTTCTCCTAAATATTAAGAATTAAACCTCCATAGACAATCATATTGAATCTAAAATATTGCATGCTAAACTGAAGTAAAATAATTTGCCATTTATAACATCCTAATTTGAACATTCTTACTAATATACAAAGGTCACATTACTTTTAAATATAATCATTCAATTTATTTTTTGAGAGAAATATATATCTAAAAGCTTCACTTTAAAATAACATATAAACACCAGTAATGCGTGTAATAAGGACATTTTTCAACTTAAGCTATTAATAGCAATTTAAAAAATTGCCTAATAATTTATAACATTTGCTTAACATTTTAAAAA
>BMAW01120780.1:0-23372 GCA_019974015.1 Nephila pilipes | reverse complement strand
TGATATACCGTTCAGTTACGTATTGCTGTGCTCTTTCAAAAATAATGACAGGACACCTGGAACACCTCTTGTATAATCATTTGCAAACTTCAACTTCTGAATTGGATTATATTGACAATGATGAACTTAACTGTATTTTAAAAAGATTTACATTAAAGGAAATGAACAATATCTCAAGAAAAAGGAATACTTTTCTATCTTATTTTCAAATGTTTATATTTTTACAGATGTATCGTTTTAAAACTCGATACTCATTTTGTAATCATTCTCTAAATATATGAAGTCAATTATAAGTTGTTTTACCAATTTATGTACAGGTGCATTTCTTTGGAAAAATATACATTTTGGCCGAAAATGAATATCTTGTGATGTTTATTATATATCAGTAAGTATACGTGTTTATTTGAATTTATTTTGATGGATGCTTTTAAATATAATATTAACAGGGAGTCAGATATATAATATACATCAATGAGAGAAATGTACGTTCCACTGAACGCCTGTTGAGTTCATAATCGCAAAACTAATTATGAGACTAATTAAAACACAGTTACAATTATTGGATTTCATCTCTCGAATATATACTTTTATTTATGTTGGACTGGACGAAATTCACGGCATTACGTGGGATTTGAATTTATTTTCTAGTGAAATTTTGTTCGCTATGTGTTTTGAGATCTTAATGTAAATCCTTGAAGCTAAAGTTTTTTCTGTAATTTCTATTCATTCTTGCTGAGTAAAAAAATTTATAAATCTGAATAATTTTGTCACAACATTACTAAAGAATCAGATGGCCATATATTCTTTGCCAGTCAGTTATTCCGTTGATTTAATTCTTTAAACGATAATTTATACAAAAGAGTCGAATACACCTACATCCAAGTAATTTGTCGCTTAAGAAAAAGGTTAAAAAAGGATCATATTCTATATCGTAAATGTAATTTTATGCATTGGTTTTGCATTTAATTGAGAAGATCAATTTAAGAAATTAAAGAACAACAAAGTAATGGCATTTATTAGCAATATTGCATTTTTTTGTTCCTAAATCATGTAAAGATTAAGCCAGTTTTAAGAAGAAATAATTTGTAGTGTTTGATATAAAATTGGAAATCCAATTGCCCAAAATTTCTGACAAAATTAACTCTATTTTTGAATATTTATTGTAATCCTTATTGCACATAAAATAAGATATATTGTTATAAAAAAGTTTCTTCTTTCAATTGCTCTATGCCCTCGGAACCGGACATCTCCATTGCTTGCAGTTCCATCATACGCTGACTAGCTTGATCCGCCGTTTCCCGTTCATTCATTCGTTAAACAGTTTTCTCCGTCGCATCCAGTTCATTCGTTCGCAGGTCTGTTCAATTCATCGCTTCCAGTTCATACGTTTTCTGGCCGGTTTACTTCGTTGCTTCTAGTTCATTCGTTCGTAGACGACTTTAATTCGTTCTTCGGCAAGGACGAGTACGCTTTCCGAACGTGCCTTTAAATCACTTATGTAATTAAGCGAGGAAGGTATAACACTCTATCGTCCAAAGAGAATGTCACTATTCAATTACAGCGTTTGCTTTAAGAGCATCTCCGCTGGAGTCCATCTGCTCACCTCATGCACTTGGAGGTCAACAATAAGCTAGCCATCCGAGCTTGTGGCGGTCGCGAAACGGCAGCGTAGATTCGAACCCTGGTCCAAGGGATCCGAAGGCGACGGGCCTACCAATCAGGCCGAAAAGATATCTCTTCGGGCTGGTTGAGTAAGTCCGTCGCCTTCGGATCCCTTGGTCCAGGGTTCGAATCTGCGCTACCGTTTCGCGACCGCCACAAGTGGTGACCCCGGACAAGAACACTAGATGGCAGCACGACTGCCTGTACCTACTGATTGCATATGCCCGACGATCGCCGTTAGTGGTGACTCAGGGCTTGAGCACTAGGTGGCAGCACGGCCTATGTTTGCATATGTTTCGATGCAAAAACACTTGTCTCTGTGTGCCTAAGACAAGCGCAACTAGTGATATTCCGGTTCTGGCGCACGTTTCGGCGCCTTCTGAATCAAATGGCGCACGTTTCGGCGCCTTCTTACAAAAAGACCTTCTGAATAAATTGGCGCACGTTTATCTCCATTCCGTATCATCACGCTGCGATGATACTGGAGGGGGAGTGTGTAGCGACTTCCTTCTACATCACCGCCACTGATTAAAAGGCCTTACTCAACCAGCCCGAGGGGATATCTTTTCGGCCTGGTTGGTAGGCCCGTCGCCTTCGGATCCCTTGGTCCAGGGTACGAATCTGCGCTGCCGTTTCGCGACCGCCACAAGCATGTGGTGAACACCTGAGAGGTCTCGCAAAGAACTCTTGTATTTCTTTCGGTGACTTTGGCCATGACTCCACCAGCAGTTCACTTCCAAGTGAGATAGACGCAACAGGAAGTACATTCATGATTCCTTCATCAGTGCTTCCTGTCAACACAATAGCTTGAACTACAGAATCATTAGCAGCTACTTCCTCTACGGCTTCATCAGTCTCTATCTTAGCTTCTTCAGCTTTACTAGTTTCTTTAGAAACAACTTCCCCGTTTTCTTTCTTCATCTCTATTGGCTCTTCATAATCTATTTTCTCTTCCGAAGTTCTACTTTAATCTCTTCAGTAGAATTCTCTTCGGACTCTTCTGTTGTACCATTGTTGAAAGATTCAACACTAGACCTGGCATCAGCTTTCAGTTCCCTGAGCCAGGATTCTGTTTCTGATTTTATTTCCGTCGTTATTTCCTTCACTAAGAGCTTTTGTCCATCCAAATAGCTGTCCACCAAACACTTTTGTTCATCTATATAGATGTCCATTCCGGCTTTCGATTCTGCCATCAAAGCAAACAGTTTTTCGAATTTATCGTCCATTGAGTGAATGCCTGTGACCAGAGAAATGGAGGAATCGGTCTGTGTACGGAATCAGTTTGCCTGTGGAGTCTGTTTTATAGACCGATCGAGTAATCATGGCAGAGTGAAAATGCTGGAGGTTCGGCCTGAATCTAGCAGAAATGTCGGAGTCTGTCTTTGGAATCTCTGTTGGGAGATCGACTGAAAGCTGTTGGGACTTGAAGTGGAGTGTGCCGGGTGAATTTGCGAAGCAGCAGCTAGTATCTACTAGAAATTGTTTGATCCTGCTCTGGAAGTGCAGAATATTACTGTGGAGGCTGCCCACATTGAGGAGTAATAAGATGGTGAACTGAACGTTGCTGAAATAATTGTGACTGTCCGTAAAAGTGTGCTTTGTTCCTGTTTTTCTGTCACTATGTATTTGTGTACCGTTTGTCCAAGCTGTGTTACCAGTGTGTTTGTCTGAAGACTTACGAAAAAGGTTAATTTGTCAATATCTTCCGAGTTGAACTTGATTTTACCTTCTCCGCACACGCACAGAGGAAAAAAAAGTTCTGTAACAATATCTATACGCAAAAACATTTAATTTAATACGCGAATTTACTTCAATGAATAAAAATTTTAAAGAATTCTTTTTACTGTCATAATGATTCCGTACAAATTTAAGTTACTGGTAAAGACACACCTAAATAGTCAGGAAAACATATATATAAACTTTTTATTTTATGTGTTAGATAATTACAATATTGTCTATAGATAATTAAGTAGCACTTTAGACATAAGTCTACAGTAAATTTTTCCGAGGAAAAGATATTACGATGTAATAATATTTTAAAGAATTGCTTTTTGTTTGTTGAAAAATCATTTGCACTACTTATGAAGGTAATGTAAATTAATTCTTAAATATTGAATTGGGATGTTATGGTTTGCATTTTGTATTGCAAATTGCTTAATTATGACGACTGAAACGAACTGTAAAAGTTTCTTTAATTACATCAAATTAATCTGTAATCTTAATTATATTTAAAATCGCAAGCACTTCATGAATCTATAATTTTAGTAGTTAAAAATTTCAAAGTCTTCATTGTAACACTAATTCCTCGTGAACTTTTCGATCGATAATAAATTGTGGTTTTCCTTTCACGTTCACGAAGACAGAAAAAGAATGAATTGCTATTGTTAATCCTTCAAACTATTCAATTAATCAATCTAACTCCAACGATCCTGATTGCACTGAAGACTGGGCACGTTGAATCTGTAGAGGCTCCAAGCACTGCTGGTTAGTGGTCTTGGTCGCGAACTCGCGGCTGACAGTTTTCGTGGAATCATGGGTTCGAGCCTTCATTCCACTAAAGATCATGTAGCCGGGGTTGAAAAGCATTAAATCTGTCGAGGCTCAAAGTCCTCCCATTTGCATGGTCTGGAAGTTTGGAGAGGGAAGTGTCAGCTCAGGTGTCATCCTTGTCACTTGACTGAGGCTCAAATGTACATGGTCAGTCGCCAATAGTCCTCGTGTTGCGTCTAAATGCGATGCAAATAAACTATCATTCAAAACAGATGTGCCGCTTATGTATTCAAAGCTGGAAATTGGTGAAAAATATTGCATTATTCATTGCGAAACCGATTTTCAGCAGCAGGGAATGAACTTACATCAATCGTTTTACGTGTTAATCTCTTTGTGTTCTATGTTACAACTTTTCTGATTTTTGCTCTCTTTTGGATCGAAAACCTTAAAAAAAAAAAAAAAAAACCCTACGAAGACGAATTTTTTTAATGATTTATCTCCTTTTTTAGGCTTCTTTACATTTATAAAAAGTACTATAGCTAAGCAAATACACCTTGTTGGAAAACAACAAAAGATTATTCGTAGCTCTGATTATCAACAAAATAATTTTTTGCTCATATCTGGATCGTATAGTTGTTACTGGAATCATTAAATGATTGATTTTATATATAAGAATGCATTGAAAATTAATTTTTTTTTTTAAAAAAAAAATTTATACTTATACACTAAGAGGGTTGTTGTTCCTTATCTATTTTAAAAATATTTTTGAAGTTCAGTTTAAAAATACTTGCTACATAGTAAGTATTTCTTGATATATTCATAATTAAACAAAAAAAAAAAGGTTTTGAAAACTGAAAAAATTTATAACAACACTAATTTAAGTGAAAAATATTAATAATTATACTACTTAGCAAACAAGACTGCAATGCAATCTTGTGGGTAAAGAAGTCATTAAGTGCCACGTGAGGTCACACAATATCTTGTTCGAATGTAGCTTCAGACGAGCTTTGAAGGTAAGGAAGCACAACACACTCTAAAACATCCCAAATATTGCGTTGTATGGTCATTGTATCGCCCCAAGCCATAATACCGGATGTAGGACCAGTATGGCGATGCACTATGCAACAGTTAAGCAACCTTTCTCCACAATGTCTACAAACTCTAATCAACCACAGCGGTACTGCAGACAGACGCGTGATTTATTTGTAAAGACAATGTCGTGCTATTCTGTTGTCCATATCTACCGTTCAATGCACTATTGCAGACACAAATGCATGTGATTTTCAGACGAAGGTAATCGCAGCAAAGGACATTTCATTGTGCTGCAAACGATGTCGAATGCTGCTTGCAGCGTGGACACTGGTTGTTGTTCAGCAACAGTCCGTATTTATTGTAACATTACAGAACGATCAAACACTACCATGCGCACAATATGCTTGATATCATGTAGCTATCTGACATCATCTGTAGTGATGCGACGAGGTGGGTGCAGTCGGAGCCGTCGATTTATCGTCTCGTTTTGCATCCATCCTTACAGATCCGATTCAGTGAATCTTGGTTACATTCGACAGATCACCGAATTTCTTGAAAAATAATCCGCGTTCTCTACAGACAACAATTTTTCTTTTGTCGAATTCAGAAACGAGCTGAAATGACGCTCGTATTCGTCTTAGAGACCTAATAAAGTTGCTCTTGCAAAACAATCGCAAAAGTCAACAATTCGAATTACTTCAAAATGGTATTATGTTCAGCCTTTAATGAAGCATTGTTGGTAGCTCTACAGGCACCCGTGATATAGTTCTGTTCTGAAACTCAAATCATTTGAATATCCCATCGCAAATCCTTCATGCCATTTGGATACTTCCCTCATAGAATTGCATCTTAGGTGGCGGGGACTGTGTAATTTATATGACGTGATTGAAAAAAAAAATTAGTATGTCTTAGAAATATTAGTGCACATTCCTTGTATTGCTAAATCAACTCATCAAGTTTCTTGCAGTGTCGGTTGTTATCATACCCTCTTGATTTGCTCCTGAAAATTTTACAGCATGTCTTGTTTCTTTCCAATAGATACTGCTTTGATGACATTTTTTTCTTTTGTCTTATCTTGCATGGTTCAGGTTCTTTAAAAAATATTAAGTGTTGTTGAATTGATAGATCCAGTAATGATTGAACATATCGAAAATAGAGGAAATCAAAACTTGAACACCAAGGATTGCCACACATCATGTTATATTTTTACTTTTATTTTTTGACTTCTCTGTATGCGCCACTGATATCAATGCTTCATTTTACATGCTATTTTATTTTATTTTATTCTATAGATTCTACTTTTTACAGAACACATACGTCTGTAATATATATCACTCCTGTTGACATGAGAAAATTGTAGTTCCTCTTTGTCGATAATTGCCAGTGTAATATAGTCAGTATGAAACATTAGTTGATAAAACATTCAAAACAGAATAAAAAGAAATGGAGAATCAAAAATAGAAAAATAAGGAAGATAAATTGAATCCAGAATTGAGCAAGTCAAAAGGCAATTTCAGGCTGAGGATCGAATATGCTGTGTTAAATAAGTTTGATGGTATCAACTTTCCACCTTTTCGGCTTGGCAGACTACATTGGAAATATTTAAAGTACATAAGAGTACAATAATTAAAAATAAAAGTATAAAAAGAACAGAAAAAACAAATAATAATGTGAGCCATTTTTAAAAAATAATTCAAAGAAATGGAGATTTAATCAGGTAAGTAGATAAGTAAAACAACCTTCAACAAAATTAGGTACTTAAAAGTAGGGATTAAATACTCAAAAAGCATCACTGCCATAAGGTAAAAAAGGATACATACTGTTAGCAATTGGATGGTTATTGGTTGGCTAATTGTACAAAATAATAAAATTTATAAGAGTAAAATGCCCCTCTCCCAAAAAAATGTGTAAATTATGATAAGAGTAACTGTAACTTTACAGCTATACCACTAACAGTCTGACTTTGTGCATCTAATGTTTTGTGGTGGATTTGAAAATAGATCACATTTTACATACATGTTTATAATATTCTTATGTGGTATATGAGTGTTAAAGAAATTTGTGGGAGAATCATGCTCCAAACAACTACCGAAGAATTTTTTAATATTGGTGAACTTGTTTATTTTATGCGTGGTTAAACTGTGTTACTACGCAGTAAAAAATTTAATATATTATTCATGTAAATGCAATATTCCTGTATGCAAAGTTCTGTTCCAAAAAGGAATTTTAATTATACGGAATCAAAACTCTCTCTTTTATCATAAATACTGCTCATTAATTTACTATCATAAATGTATAAATCTAAAACAAGAAATTCAACTTTATTTAAACCAATCCAAAAAACGCTTTAAAGTTCAATCACAAAATTAACTAGATTTTAATCCCATTTTTAATTAATATTCTTTTGGAATTTTAACAAATTTAGATAGAGTAGGAAACCTACTGTTTTATATTGTTGGACAAATTAATCTTTGTATATTTTCTTTGATTGCTAAAAATTCACCTTTTTTATTTTTCCTCATATTAAAAAATATCAGATAGAGTTAAGTTTTTATGTTATTTCTATAAATCTCGAAAAACATCGCTAAATATATATCTATAAAATGTTTGTTTAAATACAGAGAATGTATGAAAACAATAAATACGTTCTATTGTTTCATTTGTGTTACTTTATTCACTACTTTCAGTTTTTAAAATAATATTTATTTCCTAATAACGTGTCATAAATTAAAAAAAAAAAAAAACGAACGAGTCAAAATCAGAAACGCTTTAAGATTTTCAATTATTACAAATGAATAATTTTTAAGCTTCTGTATTTCTTTACTTTTAAAAATCTCTAATGCATGAATAAAAGTAATACCAAAAATTAAACTTTTTTTTAAATCTATTAGTTTTTTTTTTTAATAATTTCAAAGCCAGGTATTCAGGACAGCTTACGCATGATACTCAGTTTTGTAATGTTAAGTTTTGAAATACATCCGAATTTTAAATAACTGAACTACATCTTCCCTCAAAGAGAAAAAGAATGCGATTTCCCACTCCAACTCATATTTTTCAAACTTGATTTTTGAAAAATTAGTAATTAATAGCATCTGCACACATTTATATTTGTTCATACGTGTAAGTATCAACTGTACTTTTGCACAGATACTTTTGATTACTAATTATTTGAAGATACAAATTTAAAAAATATTCATATGTGTTAAATCCCTTATAATTTATCTTCTGTTAAAGGATAATTGAAGTACATGTAATTAAAATCCGGACATTTTTCGTAATCTTAACATTATACAACTACGAATTTTACATAAGCTACCCTGAAAATCTGCTTTTCAAATTACATCAAAAAATATTTATGTATGGTACATACAAAGTTAAAAATTATTAATCACATAAATTTACAATTCTATGAAAATTTAAAATATAAAATTCAAAATTTAATAAATTTCATCGCCAGCATATTTTCATATATTCCGTAAGTTTTTTACAAATCAGTTAAAAACCGCACGTCATTAGCAAAAAATATGCTGAACAATTTGATGAATATAAAATAAAAATTTTACTTGGAAGCAAAGCTGAGATACTAAAACTTCGGTATACAAAAATTATGAGCATATCTACAATAGTTTCTGAAATAATTATTTTAAAATTCAGTTAGAAATTTGTTCGTTATATTATACGTAATATTAAATATACCGTCAACATAATAAAGTATTAGTTTGATGCATTCACAGATTATTAAAAATAGATATAACAAATGTTAAAAAATTTATAATTTTAAATTCAATTATAATTTTAAATTAAACTGTACACTGTTATATATACACAATATTGTGTTTCACAAACAATTTTTTCTCAAATAACAAATTGTTCTGAAAGTAGGCATTAAGGTACTTTAAAGACTTAGTACTTTTGTTTTGTTTAAGCATTTAATATAAAATATTTATTTTTTTTTCTTATGTGTCTCTGATATTTTTAACATTTGTAACAATTAAAATTATTGCTTATATACGATTCTTTGCATTTTTTTGTAAATTGAATGAACACTTTGATTACAATTTTGTTTATTTGAGAACATATGAACACTGATTTATTTTATTCATGAAATACAAGTTTGAATAAATTGACTCTTTTTGCATTTGTTTTAAAATATGTATATTATATTGAAATTTAAACTACCCAAAATTATACCTGATTTGTTATAAACGAATTTTTGATCTAATAAACACATATAACTCTTTTTAGGTACAATTTGTAAAATGGACTAAAATTAATAGATGAATATTATTTTTACATATTGTGAATATTTTGCACTGAACTTAAACATATATTTTAGTCCCTTTAAGGTTGGAGAAGCAAATCGTAAGCAATTTTGCATTCATTTTGATATTGAATATAAAAAGCTGCTCGGCTATTCAGAAGTGAGGTGGTTTACTTTGAAACCAGCACACAAACAGAGCACAAATAGAGTGCATTTTGAAATTATATGATCCGCTTCGGTCAAGTTATTTAAATTTAAAAAATACCTTACATTTGGAAAAAATATCACCTTTCAATAGATCAAATCATACGCTCTCTTTTCTCTACAGCCAGACATTATTTTTCTGTAAAACTACCAAAGAAATTAAACATCATAACATTTCAGCTACAGTTTATTTTATTCCGATATAGAACGAGATATGATGATAAATTCGTACCATTAATACTAAAGAATAAACTAACAATTATATATGGTTATATTCCTGGGATTAAGAATACATTTCTAAAATTTAAAATTGCTTACAAAATTTGTTATGAATTCTTTGAGGAAATGTTTGTCAACTTCACTGAACTAAAGTGTTTTAAGTGTACTGTTTTGAAAGACAAATTAAAAAGGGAAAGGTTTCTCTCACTGCCAAATTTGTAATAACTGATATGTAAGATGTAGTAATCGATGACAATTTTCTGTTAAAAGATATAATACGAATATGTACTTAAAGTTTGAAAACACCAAAGAAACAGAAAGTTGAAAATTAAAATGTGGGATTGAAGATGGCTAGAAATATTTTGACATTTTGAAGAATATATACTCCATTAAAATTTAAAATTATTTATTAAATGTAAAATATATTACCTTTGCACAAAAGTGGATGTAGATGGGGTATTTCGCTTAGAGCAGAGGTATTCAACCTCTTGCACTTTGGGGAACCTTTTGAGCTTACCATTACCTTCAAAGAACCCCTTGATCAAACAGCAGAAAAAATAGGATATCAAAGCTCTTTATCCTAATCAAATTTACAAAATTATTATTGCATTTCTATTTTTTTATTAGAAACGTCTTAGTAAGATTAATGAATGTTAAGGTAGCGAAAGTTTTTTTCTCTCCTAAAATATGGTCTATGCATAATAAACAAAAGCAATATTTTTTTAAATATAACAAATAATGAAAAAAAAAAGAATTTTAATGATTTGACCATGATTGTTTTTTATTGCAAAGTATTTTTACGTCTGTAAAAATTTCTGAAACCATCAACCTAATGTCTTCTTCAGCATCCGACCTATTTCTGTATTTTGTTTTTGTCGCAGTGTACAAAGAGAAAGATTTTTCGCATATATAGGTTGAAACATATGATATTAGATGTTTCACAACTCTTACGGCAATTTCATGATATTATTTTCTATTGTCAATCAAAAAATACATTATAACACTTAACTAACTTTTAATTTCAATTGAGTATACATCAATGTGATATATCAATCAAACTGATATACACTCAATTTTTTCTTTTGTTGGGAGTTCGGAGGTTTTCTTCTTTTATTGGATTTAGTTTAGTGTTTTCTTATTAACGTCGCACTGGAAGCAACACGAGGGCTATTGGCAATGGACCTCGTAATTTTGAACTTCGGTCAAGTGCAGAGGACGACACTTGTGCTGGCACCCCCTCTCCTAACTTCCACACCACACCAACTTCTTTTATTTGGAGTTCAGTGAATTAAAAGTCTTAAAAAGATTTTGGATCCAAGATAATTTTTTATTTTGAACAGGATTCAAAAAAGGTTTTTTGCAGATCTGATATATGTTTGACCAAACTAATTTTTACATTTTTATGAGGATCAGCGTTACCGTCCACTAAAATATTATGCAAATTACTAAAGCATTTAATATTATCTTTCAAAATAAATTCTGTTCAAAATTTCAATTTTAAAACAGTGGCGCCAATTTTACTTCATACCTCGAAAATAATGAATAAGTGTGCATTCTTCACCTGATCCAAAAAACGCCTAAATATGTGACCTAATGCGTCTCGATTACTGTATTTGAAACACGTGATTTTACGAAATTTAAGATTTTATTTTATCCTTAAAATATTTATTGATATTTATTTTTACAAGCAAACTGCTTCTGAGAATTCAATCTTCTATAAAAATTAAACTTTTATGACAATTCTGGCGCTTTGATTAAGCAAATAGTGCTTGATAGCAAATACTAATCATTAATTTTTTTCAAAACATGCAAACAATTTTGTATTTTCTTGGTCTCGTATTCAATAATGAATATAGGGTGCTTTTTCTAGGTTAAAATCGTAATATTAAAATTAAAAAAAAAGTTTTTAAAAATTACTGAAAAAAGAATTTTTCTATTGTTTGAAGCAAACAAATATTTTTCAACTATGAACCCACCAATTTTTATCAAGCTATATTTTTTTATTCTTCATTTGTTGGAACGCTTTTATTGAAACTCAATAGATCGGGCGAACATCTTCCAAGTTCTGATCTGTGAATAATCTGAACCCCATTCCTGCTTGCTTGTAGCCTGCCGTACAAGATTTCCCCTAGGCAACGAAATCGCTTATCTAAGCGTCGGATCTAAGCAATTAAAATGCCCAACCCAAGGGGTTGTGTGGACCACCCGCGTCATAAAAGGGGGTAGGAACAGGAGGCTCTTGCATTTTTGAAGAATTTGTGAATGGAAAGGGAAAACTTTTCGGGACCTTTAGCTGTGCCTAAGTAGATCGCTTTCGGTATAGCTTTACACAAAAAAGTAAAACGCTCGGAGGGTTAAACTAAAATTAATTCTTAATAAATTAAGATAATCAGGACAGAATGTAACATTTGGCTTAAATTCATACGTTTTATCAAAAGCAATCAAATAATCTATGTAATGATAAAGAAAGTTAGGATTAATATCGATATGCTCAATTTAAAAAAAAAATGAAAAACGTTTTGGTGAGCAGTTAATTGCAGGACTGCCCTGAGGCAGACTTCTTATTTGCTTATGTAGATTTTGATGAAGAGCATTGAAAATGTCTCGCCATATAAGTTTAAAGAGGGTACTGAATTTTTTCGTTTTATTGTGTTATCAAAATGATATTTATTGCATAAAAGCGAAAGAACTAATCAAATCATTAATATATATTGAAATGGAGAAAGTCCTTGAAATCATAACCATGTACATCGGAAACTTCTCTAACCCTTTTAACACTTATAATTCGAAGACTGTTTTTAAATATGTTGTGTGTGTGTGCTCAAGAAAAAATATTAATATGTTTCTGAGGAAACGATTATGAAACTTTACTCAATTTGGTGATGTAACTATATAACCATTTGTAATACTTCGAAATTTAATTGGATTTTTGTAAAATTTTGGCGTAAAAAAATTATGCTGATATTTGATATACATAAAATGAATATCTAATTTCATAATATATATGTATAACTAAAAATAACAGGATACTAAGCATAATTCCTTAAAATTACAGAGACTGGCTGCATATACATTTTTTTTTTTTAGATTATAGAAGAGAATGAACAATGTATATAATGAAGTATATGTCAATATTGTTTACAGTATTAAACAAGAAATGTTTAGGCATCGGAAAATCAAAATAGATGTAAAAGCAATTTTAAATGCGGAGCCTCTGTAAATTATTTTTTCCCCAATTTGTTAACACTAAAAACAAAGGAAGAAAGTTTCTTACTTCACAAAATGTTACAAAAAATTCATGTTAACTTACCATAGAAAGATATCACTATTCCAATATAATAGATATTTTCGTACAAGTTTTCATTTGCATTCTCAAAAAGGGTCTCAAAATTGTTTGCTAAAACAGTTAAAAATAGTAAATTTTTGAAGTATGTTAAAATATTTTCATATTCTAACGTTGTAATTCAATATGGTAATCGCAATACTACGCAAAATTTTAAACAAAACGTACAGCAAATTTAATTTTTAAAGTAATTAAAAATTATGAAGTGTTCTTAAACTTTTTCAATAAATTAAAAAAGGAAAATATGTAGTTAAAATTACAGAAACTGCAAAGAAACTACACATTTTTTTTACTAAAACATATAAGCGTGTAATACAGGTAGCGCCATCTACATACAGGAAAAGAAAATTATATATACGTGGAATATGAATTTTTACAGCATCTTAACTATTGTAATAAAATATTAATTTTTTTTTTTTTTTGTGTTTTAGCAGAATTCAAAATAATAAACGAAAATTCATTTCTTCCTTAAATCGTTGTTTATTAAAAAAAATGGGGGTTGGCGTTATTTAGACAAAAACTAAAATATTTTAATTTTTTCCCACTTTTGAGTTACTAAGATTGAGGTGTAAATAATTTATAATAACATTTCTGTGGAAGGACACATGAATATTAATGTTTAGGAATGGAACTAATAACCAGAGAATTAAAGAGCCTCGTTTACCATAAACATTGCTGCTTAATGTTTTTCATTAATTTTCAGATGTACATCTAGAATTAAGATTGATTACTATAGTAATTTGTAGGAATTAAATTTTAGTATTTTTATTTAAAAAAAAGAAAGTTGAAGTAGATTTAAAAAATTATTTTTTTAAAAAAATATTAAGTTATCTATATATCGATTGATAGGAAAATTAAAGTTTATATGGTTTTGTTCATAGTAACGTAAACAGAGATTAGCTAAATTATTAGTAGTTGGTCCTTCTTTCGATACCAATTTATATCCGTTTGTATTTTTATCGTTAAATTAAATATAATTTTCTCGAAGAGCATGTCTAATTAATGTATTAAATTTCGCATTGTGAAAATTTCATTTAAATCATGTTATGTGCAAATTAGTAGATGTACTTCTATCATATCTTCGATACATACACTCCCACACACATATATGTAACATTTCCTCGTTGTTATTGCACTGATGAAGAAAGCAGTCGTTCATTGTTGAAATTTTGTTTAGTTCATTATGAGGTTCATTTTGTATTAGTGGAATTATTCTGATAATATAGAGCATTGACTAAGCCATGACGAAAATACAGTACACAAAATTACTCGACTGATGCAGGAAGTGTCCGCAGAGAAAAAGAATGTCGGATCGAGCAGAACATTTTTATACATTGGGGGGGGAGAGGAAATATTTACTAGAGGATATTTAATCATTCCATCCACTGTAGTGGTAAACAATTTTTAATCAATGCAGAAAGCGAGTCAAATTCTAGTTCATGGTGGTGATTTTATTTGCTTATTCATTATGAAGACGCTGCGCATGGTCGGCCGGTCAGGCCGAAGAAAAAAGAAAGTTTTTACATTGGCGGTCTAACCGCAGTGCCTCTAGCAAAGGCGAGATTATAAAAAGTGCTCTATATTTTAGAGTGTCTAATTATATAATGGGGGAAATTATAAAAAAATACATCATGGAACATGTGGCACAGGATTAGGGATTCTGGAGAAATATCATAATAGACAAGGAGTCGGAAGGGATTATTTTGACAAATTTACGATCATGGGAAAAAAGGATTCAACAAATTTTCTGAACGCGTGATCTAATAAATAAAGGGATAATTTTGAAGGGGATAAGAATGTTAAATAATTACACACACACATATATACACAGTGGTGCATGTATGCACATATATACAAGCACCACTGTATTCTGGCTCTACAGTGTGCAGTTGTGAGAGTCAGGTGACGTAGCGATCGTTACGAGCGTAGATTTCGCTCTATCAGCCGTCTGTGAATGGTCATGGTGGACACTAGTGTGCTGATCGCACATCTGATGGTTGATAACAATGAATCAGGTGCTAAGGCATCTGATCTGACAATCCCGCTGTCCTCTCGATTTGCTGTGGCCCTAAGTTGACCATCATAACGCTGAAATCTGCCTCTGTCCACCCATTCTTGCCAGCATCTTCTAATCGCCGCATCGCTTCGACCCATATGACAAGTGATTCTCTGATTTGCCCAACCTGCTTCTTTCAATCCCACGATACGACCTCTTTCAAACTCTGAAAGTTGCTCGTAATGAGCAAGGCATTTTTTCAGTCCTTGAAAGGTATCCTAAATCGCAATGCAACAGAAAATATGACCATCAGATTGAGAATCGCTTCTTATATACTCCTGCTGAGTGGGCAGTTCCAATGCGCTCTAGTTCCCGCTATTCATTCATTGGACACCAAATTTTAATCATTTGCATGTTTGGTCCAAATATCTAAACATACGAAATTTCATTACAATCAGGCAACTCCTTCTTGGTACGTCGTTTTTTTTTTTTTTCTTATAGAGTTTATATATATCCAACTTTTTTTTACACTGTCTTTTTTTACGCGATTTTGAAATAACACGGCTCACCAATATACGTTTTTACACGAAGTTTTTGCTCTAGCACTAATCCCTCATGCACTCTTGTTATCAAGTAGTGATGAACAATTGCAAGTAATTACTTCAATTTGAATTTTTATATGTTGTATGTACCTTTTGACTGAATGTTTACTCTACACTAATTTTAATTTTTTTTTGTTATAAAATGAATTGCTTTTGTTTTATAAATATGTAATATGGATTTCACTATCACTTTTTTTGCGCGGTTTCTTGGGAAAATAATTATAGTTTCTTTCATCTTTCACGCTTTTCTTATAGTTGTGGAACACATCCCCAAATTTACCGTATGTCACATGTATTTTTTACACGATTTTTTACACACTTTTCTAAGGAACGTATCTACATGTAAAAAAAGAGTTGGGTGTATATGTATATATATACGCTTGTATTGAATTTTCCAGCTAATTATCATAGTATTAACTGTATTTTCAAAGATATTGTAAAACCAGTTCCTCAGTTACTCGATAGATGGCACTACAAATCAGTGTCATGTGATAGCTCACGCGGGACCCTCTATTCCTGAACAAAACCAAGAAGCGTTTAGTTCTCGCTCTCTTCTTCTCTTCTCCCTATGTAGCTAAACTTCGAACGCTAGCGCATGTTCCAACGCCCATCGCTGATATGCTATAAAATTGGCTAACCATCTATTTTTCTCCAAGAAACTAGCTAATTCAAAATAACCTGTACCTAGTAATATTGTGAATAGTCTTTCTTCACCTAATCACGAATAAAATAATGATTCGACTCCAAGCTCATCATCGAACTGGTAAATGCCAACTCCGAATCCCTCCCCCCAAACTCCGAAGTACCAAGAGATTATACACACACACATATATATATATATATAATATATATATATATCTGCGTGTGTGTATAATCTGTAAACATATGCTTGAAATTTGTGTAGTGTTTTACACGTATATTTTAAAAAATTTAAATTTAGTAAATAGATAAAAGAATTCTTGTTTTATCTATTTATTTGTAATTTGCTAAAGTTTTTTTATGACTATATAATTAATATCTGCATATATTTGTTTTGGTAGTCTTTAAATGTTTTGACGTTATTTCTGATGACCAGTCATTGGTAATTTTTTGCGTTACAATTTGTTTCAGAATGCTTACTTTTTTATTACTGTTTGGTTTAATTAATATTTCTATTTTTGTTTAGATTTTTAATTGGTTTTATATTTTAGATGTTTTGTTATGTGCAATTTGTTGTTTGCAGTTCAGTTGAAGATGATTTCTTTGTTTATCTTCAAATTTATATGAGCGATTTTATGAATTTTGCCGATTTTTGTTTTGTTACCATATTTTTTGATTACGTAACTCACTGAATTGTGATGGTTGCTTGAGTAATTACCGGTATAAACGCACATCACTCCATTGCAAAGTATGGAATAGTATTAATTACATAATTTCCATTATTTTAAATGTTTGCTTTTCTTTCACTCTGGATTATTCTCTTTAAATTTTCTGGTTCTTTAATAGATTTTCTTTTGATTTTTAAGTTTTAAATTCCAGATTATTCAATTATGTATTTAAAAAAATTTCATCTGATTTGCATAATTATTATTTTGGTTTTTTAATGATTTCTTTAAAGATATAGTTTTTTTTTCTACAAATAATATTGAATTTATGATTCATATTCTTAGATGAAAATATGTTGTGATATTTTGTGATTTGTACTATTGGTGTTTTGTTTATAAATATACATATGTGTGTTTAACAGACTTTGAACTAGCAAAGAAATCGCAGGAAAAGCTAACCAATACTTCTTACTGAATGTTTGATATGTTTATTAGCATTAACTTGTGAATATATATTGTATTCACTCGACTTACCATATGTGTTTTCTAGTCTTTAGATTGCTTAACGGTAATGCATAATTCAATATGAAAGCAACTTTTATCAGCACGTGGAATGTATACACTTCGTCATTTCACCTGTTAACCACGTTGAATACCTTTTGATTGTTTTTTCACTTTCTTTCGTCACCAGAGAGCGTCAAAAAAGGCAAGACGATATTCATTTTATTTAAAATGTTTCTACTTCACTTGACGATTTCCTTACGCATGGAGAAAGCTGTGACAGCTCAACAAATACACCTGACTAAAATAAAAACTAAAGTTTATTGGTTGCTCAAATTCTTAATAAAATATTGTTTACTTATCTGTGGACAGTTCCTTTATCACAGGAATACATTAAAAATGGTTCATCACGTTGTAAAACAAAAAGATTAATAAAAGATAAAAATTCATTCATCTTTCGGCGTATTTAACATACATTAATAAAATGTTCTTTAAAAAATAATTGATGAAAAAATAGTAATTTTGGGCATTAAAACATTTTCTGCATGTTATAAACAATTTTTTAAAAATAATAATCACATTTATGTGAAAAACAAAACTTGATGCCACTAAATACCCCACCATGTAGCCAGGGTTAATACACGTAACTCTTTTGAAGCTGAATGTCTTCCTGATGGCGTGGTGTGGAAGTTTGGAGAGGGAGGTGCCAGCTCAGGTGTCGGCCTCGCCACTTGACCGGCATTCAAAATTACGAGGTCCTTCACCAATAGACCTCGTGCTACTTCTAGTACGAGTAGCGACAACTATTATTTCGGGGAACTTAACCCTCACGGGCTTCTATCCCCTGTGAAATGGCTTAAAAATGATTGGTGAACTGAACCTTGGTTTTTCACTTGCCCAGAAGTTAATGAATTATCATGGAAGTTATTTTTTTAAAAAAATTGCAATAGTTTGATGAAAAAAGAGTATTATAGGGAATTTAAAAAGTTTAAAAAGTTATTGCAGAAAGTAAAGTTATCACAAAGTAAAAATATAATGGATGATCAAATTTAATTGCAGAATGGAGAATTAATTGTAATATTGCAGCAGAAGTCTATTGAATTCCTGCTTGCTTGCTCGGTCTGGTCGCAGTAAGAGCGTGGGTTGTGATTGGTCGGTGGCGCGGTGAGCTGTTTGAGTATATAAGTGTGTGTGGGTAGGGGTGGATGGCGGATGCTAATGATGCTAGTTTTGGTTTTTAAGATCGCGGGAGTTGGGTGATTTAGTATTGGATTTTAGAAAGTTTAAATTATTGTATAATTTTAAATTATAGGATTAAGATTTCTCTGGGTCTATGAAGTTGAGGGTTATTTCTTATTGGGGTGTATTTTTCTATTTCTTGTATGGTTTTATTATTTGAAGTATCGATTTTTTGGAAGAAGTTTGCAGAAAGTTTTTTGATAAAATTTTTTAGTGTGGGGAGTTTAAGTGAAA
The DNA here is from genome assembly GCA_019974015.1 of Nephila pilipes. Lineage (NCBI taxonomy): Eukaryota > Metazoa > Arthropoda > Arachnida > Araneae > Nephilidae > Nephila > Nephila pilipes. Next base: position 4,285 of record BMAW01120780.1, on the reverse strand, counting down.
ATCTAATATCTGTATTTCTCATGTACCATTGGGCTTTAGCTATTGTTCTAATTGTGGAGTTTTGCGATTTTTCTAATAAGTCAAAAGTGGTGTTAGCACAGTGTGACCAGACCGGGCTAGCATAGGTCAGAATAGGTCTTAGAATCAGGGTGTAGATAAGCATTTTATTACGTCTGCTTAAAGCAGATTTACGCGAGATAAGGGGGAAAATTTTATTAACTGCAGATCTGTACTGCTTTTTAATTCGTATTACATGTTGTTTGAAAGTGAGTTTTTTATCCAACGTTACACCAAGATATTTGGTGTCTAGAGACCAGGGTATATTTTTGTTTTCCAGAAAGATGTCTGGTTCATTTTTTCTGTATCCTCGTGAAAAGAAGACGGCCTCTGTTTTGGAAACATTCAGGGCAATTTTCCAAGTAGAGTACCATGCTTCTAGTATCTGTAAGTGTTCGTTTAGTGCTTGGCCTATGTTAGGTGATTTTTTATGTTGTGCTAATATCGCAGTGTCATCTGCATACATGCATAGTTTTGTTTCTGGGTGTGTAGGGATGTCGTTCACGTAGTAATTAAACAAACTTGTTGAGAGGATTCCTCCTTGTGGGACTCCGGCTTCTATTGATCTTGGATTTGATAGTTTTTCATTTACTGTGACTTGGAATTTTCTATTTTGAAGGTAGGAACTGATTATTTTTACTAGATATGGTGGGGTGTTGTACTGTATCATTTTATATATTAATCCAATATGCCAGACTCGGTCAAAAGCTTTCTGGATGTCCAGGAAAACCGCTCCAATTTTCTTCCCTTTGAAGAATCCTGTTTTTATAAATTCTATGACTCTGAGTAGTTGGTGGCTGGTGGATAGTTTTGGTATGAAACCATGTTGTTGGTGGATAATTACATCTTTTTCTTGGAGGAAGTTGGAGAGTCTATTGTGTATGATCTTTTCTGCTATTTTGCTTAAAATTGGAAGTAGGGATATCGGTCTGTAGTTGCTTGGTAGGGTGGGATCTTTTCCTGGCTTCAGGATCGGGATGACTACGGCAGTTTTCCAGGTGTTTGGGAAATAACCGAGTTCTAGCATATTATGGATAATGTTTCTTAATTGGAATATGCAGAGTTGAGGTAAATTTTTGATCATTTTGTTGGTGATTCCTTCTTTTCCGGGAGCTTTGTGGATTTTGATTTTCTTTATATAATCGGCTATTTCAGATGCTAATGGTGGTGGGTAGGCTTGATTTCGGAAATTTCCATCATTTTGCAGGTAGCTGTGAACGACATCTGTAACATTTTCATCGTGATTAGGTGTGTTTATGTCATTTAATTTAAATTGGTTTTGAAGTGAGTCTGCCAAAGTTTCTGATTTTTCAGTATTACTAAGTGCGATATTAGCTGGGCCTTTAAGGGCGGAGATGGGAGTTCGCTTTCTTCTGAATACTTTCGCCATACCCCAAAGGGTACCGGTTTCCGCATTCAGGTTTTCAAGTGTATCCTCCCAATCTTTGTTTTTGTGTAAGTGCACTTTTCGCCTAATTTCGTTTTGGAGTCTGTTTAAATTTTCTTTATCAGCAGGGTAACGGGTGAATTGCCAGATTTTTCTAGCTTTATTTCTTTTTCTGAATAATTCTCGTAACTCCTGTCCGATAAAAGTTTGTCTGTTGTGTCTTATGGGTTTCGAGGCGAGTTTATGTGCACTTAAAATGTTTAATGTTAATTCGGCGACTTGGTTTTCTATATCCTCTCCGCTTTGTGCTTTGGGTAGTGTGAATGTTTGTATTGTGTTTGTAAGAAGAGTGCTTTTAAATAGTTCCCAGTTTGTACGAACTTTGGGTTCCGGCAGTTCGTATTTGTTCTGAGTATCAAAATGGATAAGAACTGGGTTGTGATCGCTACTTAACTCCGGTAGCGAGTGGATTTGAGCGGGCCAATCAAAGTTCTTCGTTATTGCTATGTCTATGGTGGAGGCGGAGTTATAGCCGTAGCGTGTTGGTGTGGGCGGGGCTAAGATTTCTAAGCCGTTTCGATCGGCAAAATTTCTTAGTGCATTTCCTCTAGATGAATTATATGAACAGCCCCAGCTAGTGTGCTTAGCATTAAGGTCTCCGCAAATTAATGAGATTGACCCTAAGTTTTGTATTGTTTGTATGTATTTTGGAACAAGTGAGGTGTTAACAATTGGTGGGATATACATTGAGGTAATAAGAATGGGGTTTCCGTCTGAAGGGGTGAGTGCAACGATAGTTGCTTCTACACCATTTAGTGTGGGTGTTGGTATTTGGTAGTGTGGGAGGGTTTTTTTGATTAAGATTGCCGTGCCGCCGGAGAATCTGTTATTTGTGTTATTCGTGTTAGGTCTGTCATTTCTGTGTATGGTGTAGTTAGGCATAGAGAATTTTATACCCGGTCCTAGATGTGTTTCTTGTAATAAAATTAAATCTGGGGAGTGCTTATCAATAAAGTGTCGTAATTCAATATCACGACACTTTACCCCTAGGGCGTTCCAGGTAACCAGTTTGAGGCCGAGGAGATTGAATTTTAGTTGTGGGTGGTGAGGCGACTACACCCGCTATAAATATATTGAGCTTGTCTAGGTCATTGCTGACTTTTGACATGTTGTTTAGGGCTTCAAATAACTTAGGAAATTTGTTAAATAGATTCTGTAGTTCGCTAATTGCAGTTATAAAATTAAAATTGCCTGTACTATTATTATTTGAATTTGAATTTTTATTATTGGTGTTGAAAGTAGGAGGATCTAATGGCTCAAACTGGTTTGAAGCTTCGACTATGTTTGGGAGGACTGGTGGCTCCATCTGTTGATTTGCATTGTTACTGCAGATGTTTGCAAAGGTGAAGTCGGCAGTCACTGCTCTGGTTGTGGGTATTATGTTTCTATCATTAGTTTTCTTGGTGGGTTCTCCATTTTTAGGCTTTCTTTTGGGGAAAAGAGGACATCCTTGCCAGGATGCCATGTGATCTTGTTTGCAGTTGATGCAGGTTGGCTTTTCTATTCTTTCTTTGATTTGGCATTCGCCAGTTCGGTGATTTGCTCCACACTTAAGGCATCTTGTATTCATTCTGCAATTCATGGATGAATGATGAAAATAATTGCAGTTATAACACTGCGTGGTTATATTTTTCTTTTTGAATGGGACTATTTTCACCAGCATGTGCATGACTGCTTGTATTTTATATATATCCAGGGCGTCTTCTGTTCTTCTGACTTCAATCATGAAAATGGGGAGTGGTAATTTGGTTTTTAGTTATTTCAGTTGCGCGACTTTTTGAACTTTTATTCCTTGTGATTCTAGGTCTTCTTTTATGTCATCAGGGTCAGCGCGAGTTGGTAGGCCTCGTATACAGACTTTCAAAGGCCTCTCAGAAAGTGGTTGTATTACATAGTATTCAGATTTCATATTTGTTAGTTGGGTGGTTATTCCCCTATGGTCACCTTCGCTTTCAGGGTTGATTTTTATATATTGTCCTGAGAGTTTGCAGGTGGCCTTCGGATAATTTCTATTAATTGCTTGGATGATCAGGTTGTAGTTCTGGGTGAGCTTTAACATGATTGGTTGGATTTTTGGAGGGGGTGGGGGTAGGTCGATTTCAGCTTCGTCTGGATCGCAGTCCGAAAGCGCATCAAAACTATTGCTTGTATTTAAGTTTATATTATTTTGAGGATTGAGTTGTTTATTAAATTTAGATGTTCTAGTGGGTATTAGGAATCCATCTTGATCGATAGTTCTCTGGGCTTTAGGAGCTCTGCTAGTACTCGGAGTTGGTTCGTTAGGCTTAACTACATCATTAATGTTGCATGATTCAGCCATGCGTTTTCTTAGACTTTTTAGGTTATTTAAGTTGAAATTTAGATCTTTATGTAATTTGCAATTTTGTACTGGGCAAAGTGAATAAGAATTCAGCTCACCTGTAAGTCTTTCAAGTTCTGTTTCCAAGGTTCCTTTTTCAGTTTGGAGTTCCATGGTTGGTCTAGGGTCTCTTTTCAGTGGGTTTTTCTTTTCGACTTCAATTAGTTCCTTGATGTATTTTATTCTCGGGTTTAATAGGTTAATTTGGTGGATTAAGTTCTGGATAGTTTCGCAAATTTGGCTTTCAGTTGGCATTGGAGAGTTGCTCTCAGAAGGTGCAATCTCCATTAGGTTTGGGGCCAGGACATCGGCCATGTTAGGCTTATTCGGCTCCATACAGTTCAGGCGTGCTCGCTCCTCGAAGTCCACACAGGAAGTATTTCTAGTACGAACGTCAATAAAAGCAATCAACAATCAATATT
>BMAW01120774.1:0-15022 GCA_019974015.1 Nephila pilipes | reverse complement strand
AGACTTGATCAGAGGCTTTTTTTTTCAAAAAAAAAATTGACTTTTCATAGTTTTATTTTTCATTCCAAAAAACACAGTATTAGATGAGTAATTTAATTCTTAAGTTAAACATTCTGAACAGAATATATATTTTCATAATTTTCAAATTTGCATACGTAAATATCTTGTAAATATCTCTTGTCTTCTTCACAAAAGCTACATACCTAACATATGAATACCAAAATGCCTGTTATCTTAACACGATTCGAAAACACTCTCTAACATCCAAAGCCATCAACTCATTAGTATTCAAAGAGGTTGAGTTGCTTCTAATTAGTTCTCTTTTTTACCAACCCTCAGAAATGTAGCCTTTTGAGCACGAAAACAACAATCATCACACCAGACGAAACGAGAAATTGTTTGGGTTACTATCATTAGCAGAAAGTCAATTGAAATTTTCTGTTCGTTTATAGGACTGGGTAAAAGGAATCTTTATTCTTTTTCGTGGGAAGCAATATATAACATCTCTCCACACATTACTCGCTCCGCTAATTAAAATGCTGATTAAATGTTTAGTCTAATTAAAGCCATTGGGATACTTCTTTTATTTCATTTCAGCCCCCATAGACGCTGTACAAAGTATTTGTAAGGTTACGGTTGCAATTAAATCATCTGTATTTCTAAGAGAATTGAAGATATTGATCCATCTGTGCCGGAATTGTATTTAAATGAAGCAAAATAAAATTTTCTTATTTTGCATGCACATAAAGTGTATTCAAAGCTGAGAATTGACATCAAAATCTTATGCAGTTTATTTTTATTATCTATGTAATATATTCTTACAAAGCGTAAGTGGATAAAGTAATATATATTTTTACGTGGTAAGTTGTCTTTCAAATGCAAGAAAGTTCCAAGAAATAAAATAGCAGTTTTTCAGAGGAACTCCCAACTTATTATGATGATCTTTAGCAAATACACCGTATTTTCTTTTAACACAAGCAATTAACATTCACATAAACCTATACAATAGCACAAATTCAAAGTTTTCCGAATAACTGAACATAATATTCGATGTAGTTTTGTATGGAGTTTTTGTTTATACTTTAAAAAGATTAATTCTAGAAATAATGTCTGTGCATATGTCCAAGCAATTCAAGTTACAATATCACATTGATAATTATAGCCTCAATATTTTCTGTTCTACAACTACATTTACAATTTTTCAACTTTCTATTGCACGATTAATTTATGTCTCAAATTTGGTTGTACTCCTACAGCTCCTGTAGCGTGAATCGGTTAATCATTTTCTGTAAGTTTGTTATGATCGGATCTCTTCGATACTTTGTCAATCTCTTTAATTCACAGAGTATAGTATTGGCCCTTTCATTCCCCTGATACGAAACAGCTTTACTAAAAACGCAGGGTCATATAAAGTCAACGCCGTCGAAAGACCATTCGTCTATGAATGATTAGTATTATTATAACGTTTCCATTATCTTCATGTTATATCTATATCATACACGGTAAATATTTATACCAATTTATTGCTTTATTCTCTTACATGCAGCTCCAAATTTTCTCCAAGAGGTGGCATTTGGTACTAATTTTTTTTTTTGTCAAAATTTGCAACCACATACTGTATTATGCATGTAAACCAAAGTTCGTATATTTTGCCGTTTACAATATACATTTTAGGGCCCTGAACAATTCCCGTTATTTTATGCTCACTCTGTCTTAAAAAAGTAATATAAATTGTATTAAATGAAATTTTTAATAACCTTTAAAGTATGTAAGGGTTTAATGTATTTCGAATCAATAGCAATTTTTCAATAATATATATTTCTATCCATTGTTTCTTCATTTTTTATATGGGCATAGAAGTTATTCATAGAAGTACACGTTGTTTAGTACGAGTATAAACAATACCCCAAATGGGAATAGCGCCGCAAATACGAGTAGTACTCCACCTACTGGTTATCCGTGTGATGGGAGAAAGCAGACATATTTTAAAAAGGTATGAAGTCATGTGGTATAAAGTTGCAACAGGAGTTGAGATTTTATGTCTTTAAAGAAAACCAAAAAATGTCTTTCTCAATTGATAATTGTAGATGAGCATGATTCCTATAATCTATAAGCATAGATAAAGATATTGCAAGCCTCTGCTAATACAATAACTATAATAAATGCATTTATAAATCAAATATTTATATCTAGGTAGTATCTGATTTTGAAGACCAATTGCCTTTCTGAGTCTTTTTTGCTAAGGCTATTCTGTTAATTCAAGTTTCTATCTATCAAACGGGCATCATACATGTCGCAAGAATTGTCTTGAATGGGTACTCAATACCTCTATTTTCGACACTCCTTTTTAACCGATGTTTTTATCCTTTTTTAAATTTTTTTCAAGCGTTTACATCACCACTTGACCTTGTACGACGTACCATGACCACATCTGGCTCTTGCACCAATAAGATACTATCACTCCCTAACTTGTCTTTTTCAATTTTTCAATCTTCTAGATCACAGCTTTACCGTGTATTGCGCAACATAGCCACATCTGACTCTTGCACCATTTTAATACTATAACTTAATCACTCATTGATGATACTTATTGAAAAATAATACGTCATGTAAACTTGAATCTTTACTAGAAATTTTGAAAATCAATAATTTAATTGTAACTGTTCAAGAAGGGTTATATATTTATTATTTAGCTCCGGAATTTAAATAAAAATATCACAATACATTCCTTTTATGTGAAAATTTTAACTTTCCATTTCACACCCACCCAAACACACCCACACCCACCCACCCACACACACACATATATATATATATATATATATATATATATATATATATATTATAATCTCATCAAAAATGATGTCAGCTGTGCCAAATATGTACCAATCATTATTTACAATTTTTATTTGAGTACAATATCCATCCTGATACACAGAGATGTCATTTAATATATTAAGCCCCTCCGTGACATTAAATTTAAAAAGCAACGAAAAGAGACAAATCCTTTCAAAACATGTCGTCTTTTCTTCCCCTAATCCTTCGTAACACGAACGTGTCATTTTGTTTTCTTCATAACACTGTAAGGGCGAATTCCGAACTGTTTTTGACCTGACAACTAAAATGAAATTAATCCCTGAGGAATTATTTCTTGAATAATCCTGTTTTCGAATCAGATTTAAATGCAGTTGATAAATAAAAGTGATCGTGGGAAGTCCATTAATGCCTGCACTGAATCACAGACTGTTATAGAATAAACATTTCATTTTGAAAAATATATTTTAGAATGGGAATAAGAATTTAAGGTTAAAAATTAAGTTATATATATATATATATATATATGATTTAAGAAACTTTTTGACTAGCTATTTATTTAAAAGATAATTGTAATAACACATCGATCAATAACTCCCGAGTCTAACATTGAAAACAACATTTTTTTTGCAAATTTTTTTTTATTCACCAACATAACACCTTTTGTTAATCACCTTTTAGGGTGATACAATCGTTCCAACGCTTTTCCACAAATCTTTTTTTTTTTTTCCCCAATTTTTTTTTTTCGCAAGAAATCTTTTTTGTTGCGAGTAAATAGCGATAAACAACTTTCTGAATCATCGACTCGTTGCTGTTTTTGTTCCATCGAAAGCAATCGCGGCACCCACTTGGAAAAAACCTTTTTCACTTCACTTCAAAAAACCTTTTTCCTGGTCCGATCGACTTACAATTTTGACACGTTTCAAGCTAAGGTTAGTACTCTAGAAAGACCTGGTTACTGGTTTACTACGAGCGCCATCTCTGGGTTAGTCTCGGGAGTTATTGATCGATGTGTTAAGTATTACTTTTGTATAAGGCATTTTAAATGTAGAATATTGAAACAGAGTCATATAAATAAGTTTCTTGTGTGTATTATCATTTAACCAATGAAATATTTACAAGAAAAAGAGGATTTATTTTTTATATTAATATTTATTATTGATATAAAAATAATATAAAATCAAATATTTTTAGTTTTTGAATGGAAACTGTTTGAATATGAATTACCAGTCTCAAATTACTTTAATAGATAAACATTTTACTTAATTTTACATCTGATGTAGTTAAACGAATGAAACAGTGTAAGTTCTTAAAACCTCTCAATATTTTGAAGTGTATTTAAGTAATTATCGTAAAATATCTTTTATATAAATTTTGATTAAAGTACAGTGGATGTTTATATATTTTTGAAATGATTGAAGTCAAAAAAATTGTAATTTTTCATTTTCGCAAGTTTTAACTTAACCCGCTCTTTTTGTTCTTGAAAAAGTAGAAATTAGTGTAAAGTAAGCATGCTTCCGAACCCCAGACTTGTAAGAAGACATTAATATTAAGAATCAGAAACATCTTCATTCAATTCCTCATGCTTTCAAGTAAAATATTGCAAAGTATAAAAAAGTTGCCAACAAAAAGTATAAATGAAGACGATTCTACCATGAATATTAACTATTAAATTAAATACTAAAATTTAGACAAATGATAAATTATTAAAGTTGATAATAATACACAATAAATATTAAATTAGATGTAATAGTGATGTAGATAAGCAAACTAAACGTAATTATTGTAATCATAATGTAATGTAATATCAATCTTCAGAACCTAACACCAAGAATCTTTTATTTTATACCCATGCATTATTGTTGATGCATTTTTATACAAAAAAATATCAAATTTTTTAAAGGGAAGTTAATGGTAGTAAGGGAACATCCACCTAATCAGAAATCAATTACAAATAAATTGGATACATTTGTTGAAACAATAAACAGCATAATAAACCAATATTTTAAGCTTATATATGGGAAAAAACACAATGTTCACCATTATTTTTGCCATAATTGTGGCTAAAAGACAGATTTTTTGCAGGCCATATATAAAACCCATTTATGAATTCTTTGTTTCTCTTGACAAAACATGAATTTACCTAAATCGCACCAACAAAAAAAAAGGAGTCTATTTATTATCTAACGTGCGTCGAAACGATGTCAATCCTGGACCCTAGAATGCAAAGAAGGTTTCAATACAGACTTAATGATTGTCACAAATCTCTCTTACGATAGGAAATTAATAATGAAAAAGTTGAAATCAATGTTAAAAACAAGTCACCATATCATCAGGAGAAAAGTTAAATCCCATATATATGCAAGAAATTCTATTTCTCTTTATACGAACGAATTTCAGAAAAGGAGATTTCATCAAGACAACTTAAACAGTCATATCTAAAAAGACTATCTCATACATTCTTTGAAAAAACGAAAAATAAAAAGAAACTGCTTGAATATCATTTCAACATATTCTTGCAAGGTTTATTGAAGTTTCAATTTTACACTATTGTACATTTGGTCTTCTATAAATAGATATTTCTATAAGCATGCTTACTACAAATGTTAGACTCTGAAAAGTAAATAAAGAGGAAGTGAAAAATAAATAGATGTCATTTTTATGAAATGTTCTTCTATTTTGAAATATTCGATGTAGACTTACCGTTCAGAAAAAAAGGTTATTGAATAGAACATTAAGAAATTAATATTTTAAATATTGATAGTGATATTAGGATATTCATTATTTTCTCTTCACTGACCTCGGAGATTTTTACTGATTTGAAGTACATGAAATTACAATTTCTTCACAACAGAATTGAAATGTGATTAAGTAAACTGTCTGACATAAATTACGTGCAATTGATAAAAGATAAGGACTTGCGGTTAGAGAATTATAATTGAGATTGGAATCATTCAGTTAATTTTGTGGATCGATGAAGGTTCTACTAACAGCATTAATCGGCTTAGCTACAGTCGAAGAAAGTTGAGAAATTAAGAACGAGTGGATTGGTGAGATTTCGTATTTAAATCAAAACTGGGATTGTAAGTTAATATTGTTCTGAAACAATTACAAAGCTAGTTTTAAAAAAGGTTTCTTAAAATTTTTTTAAAAGTACTCGCTTTCTGGTGTGATTGGGCGAAAGGCACAATGTATAACTAACCAGCAAGTGAGAGGAAGTCCATTACTAGACGCAGGGAGGGAATACGACACGCGGAACATGTGAAATAGCAGCAGTCAGCATGTCCAGTATATTTGACACAGAGGCGTATCGTTCCAGACAGATTGACTGCTCAGTGTCTTTTGGTGGTTATTAATTTAGCGCCAGCTTTGTGTTTCAACTGCAATTCAATTTCTTAAAATTGTATTTCGTTTAAATATATTTAATTTAATAAAATGTAATTTCCCGTAGTTTATAGCAGAATGTTCTTGGTTTCTCTAATGAGGTACTTGAGAATTAGTCGCTTCCCACGACTAGAAAGTAATAGTAGTTTTTAACGTGAGAACTTGAATTAGCGTCGAATTAATCACTTGCGTGGCCGCATACTCCCACACACAGATATATGCTTTGCTATTGTGTCTTATATATATTCTATATATATGTATATTATATGTGTATATATGTATATCTATCAATCATCTTTATATATATATATATACTCTTTTCTCTATATGCTCATTATCTTTGTATATATATATCTATATATATATATTTTTTCTATATATATATATTCATACTATATTCCTTATATATATATATATAATGCGGCCATCGAATCAAAATTCTTACCAAAGCGTAGCAAAGTCTTATGGGATAGACAGGTCTAGACAATGCTGTGAATAGAGCATCAAGGGCGATTTATTTTATACATAATTATTTCTTGAAAATTTCAGAAGGCATTACGACTTACAGTAATCAGAAAAAGGCCATATCTACTAAAATCCAAGGTAGAAATGACGGATTGTAAGAAAACTTTTGGCTTTTCATTACAGCACCGTCTAACAGCTCACCGTTCGCTCTCCGCCTGTGCATTGTAGATTGAGAATCGCTTGTTTGGATGCTTTCTATAAGCCCTTAAATTTTTGCCCACAAGTTTCGAAACATACTGTATTATCTTTTTGATAACTTTATGTATACCCGCTATATACTTACGCATTTTGCAAGCACACACACACGCACAGACACACACAAAGTAACGCTGCTTAAATTAATTAATTGTGATGGTACTTAAAACAGAGTATTTAATTTTAAAAAGTGTAATAAAAAACGTCAATAAAGATAAAAGAAACATTTTTTTACTTCTCCTGAAATAATACCAGAGTGTGTGTTAGACAATATTTTCTATTTCAAAAAAAACCAAAAAAAAACTTTAGGCTCTCCAAGGTATATATTGAAAAAACAGAACCCAAAATTGGAACATTATTTGATAAAAAAGAACTGGATTAATATTCATTCTTACTTCCTTCTTTTATAAATGGCATATTTATTATAACACACATTTCAGCAATAGTTTCCTTTTTTGTTGTGTAAAATGTGTTTCTTATTTTGTTTCCGATACTCTGTTTCGAACATATTAATACACTATATAGACTTTGCTGTTACACTTTAAAGATGATTACTAAAACAGCTTCTCTCAAGATATTGAATTGAAAATTAGAAATCATTTTGTTTTGGTAAAACGTAAGCATGTAATTCCAATATTAAACCAGCAGTGTGCTATTACATTGTTGAAACATAAAAGCAAGTAAATAATAACAATGAGTTAAGCGATTGAAATATACGTTAACTAAATGCAAATAAACAATTTGATGGAAAATCTGTTTATTACCACTATTAGAAAATTTATTCAGTATCTCAACATGGTTAGTATCCAGAAAACAAAACAAATTCTACGACTAATTTAAGTGGATAATGTAGCCTTGTGGTCATGGACCCGAGCTCAAGGCCTGTATTTTCTCATTCAATCATATAACTCATTCTTAATTTTAATAGATCCTTCCTAGTATGGATTTGAAGCACTTTAAGTCTGTGCATAGTCAATATCCTACCGTTAGTGTGGTGGAAGTTTAGACAGGAAGGTCTTGAATCAAGTATCGTCCTCATCACTTGACCGATGTATAAAACTGCGAGGTATGTAGTGGCTAGTCCTCCTGCAGCTTCTATAGAGACGTCAATGAAACTAATAAATCAATCAGCCTCCAAAACTCCACGACAGAATCTTTAGTATTAATCTAAATAGCCCTTATTAACAACGAATTATGACATTAATAAACATTTAATTAATCAGTTCAATGCCAAATTTAGTAAATGAAAATCGAATTAGATAAATGTGTGCAAAGAAACATACTTTCAAATGTTCGTCACACAAATTAGCAAGTTTGTGTCATGTATATAATTATTTTGTTAACATTATTTAACATCATGTTTTATTTGACTTTCCGATGTTTCATAATCATTGTTTTACACTTTTTTTTAAAGTTCAACTGTTTTAAATGAGCTAGACTTTGTGGGGGGAAATCACTACCATACCTTATTTGCCAATTTATGTAAAAAAATATACCATACTTAGTATTTCAAATATTTGATCTTGATATTTTTTGAAAAAAAATCTTATTTTCCACATATCTTAAAACTTAATTTGGCTTAAAAAGTATCCTTATGATATTTTAAATAAATGCTTGGCGCAGCGTATCGAGATACGACAATAGCACCATAAAATAACCTCACTATTATACAAACACATGTATCTTCTACATTATTGGACAATGATCGCTTTGTGAAAATACTTTTCCTCTGTATCTCGAAACAGTTTACCACAATTAAGCATTGAGGTAAATTGCTTTGAGAACATCACACAAAAACTAAAAGAGGAATTTTTTGAATTTGAACTTATCATCTTGAGATATAATTAGGTGGTGATTACGACATATAAACTAGATCCACTTTATGACGCGTTTCCTGAGAAATTTGATGTCCAGATGGATTTGATTTGCAGTGGAATTAATTATTCCATAAATCAGTGGTTTATCGAATTCATTAAGAAGTTTTCAGGGAATGGAATGAAATTATGAGATAAATGCTGTTAATAAGTTTAATTTAAAATGGAGATCACATGACAATAAAGGCGATAAATTTGGCGACTTTTAAAATACTCGCAAGTCATTTAAATCATCAAACTGTATCAAAGAGAGTTGAAATATTAAAGCATAACAAATTGCAACCCTAAAAAATAGTATATTCAACATTATTTTGATAGAATTTTATAATTTTATAAGTTTGGTTTCTTTACAATACCATACAATATAAGTATTTTTAATATAACTAACAGAATACATAATTAATCCATAAGACCTTTAGAAATTTAATGATTTCAGCAATTAATAAATAACAATTTGATGCAGAATTATTTGTAATATATAATATATATTACACTCACACAACATATATATATATATATATATATATATATACATCTGTGTGTGCGTGTGTGTGTATGTACGTATGTATGTATATATTTGATTGCAAATGTCTTCATTTTTGTTTTGTCACCTAATATTTGAATACTGAATCCGTTTTGTGAACAAAATTTAAGTAGCTATCTCAGAAGTTTCTCTTCTTTTAGAATATGGCGTTATTAAATTCTTAAGAGGCGTTATGTTAGGATAATTCCATATTTAATACAGTGTATCGTCATTTCTCTTGCTCACTTTCCGGGACCATCATTAACTTCGCTTTAATGTGGTGGCATTTTATAAGCGGCTTAAAAATTATCTAAGAGGGACAATCGGAGCTTCTAAATATAACGAAATTTGAAATGAGAGATAAATTTTACTTCATTTCACAGCCTTTAGAAGTAATCAAGTGCAATATTTACAATAAATGGGCCTTCAGTTTACAAAGTTGCTTATTGAAGAAAATTAATAATAAAGGGTGATTACAAATAATCATCGGATTTTAAAATAATATAACGTTAAAATTATTAATTCTCACTCTTCAGGTTTAACTTGTCAGTGGTAGTGTATTGGTTAGTGTGTCTAACTGCGAGCACTTCCGACCCAGGTTTGATTCTCGGTGGTTATAGCTCAGGCTGGTGGTCAGGAGTTAACTCAGTCTATCATTCCTTGTTTGTCTATTAAATACCATGTTAGTTTAGGAAATCAACTGATGTCAAGTGTCGGAGTAACCACTCTCCCTAGACACAAGCTATTAGTTAGCATCTTAGACACAAGAACTCCAAAAACGAAAATGGGTATAACCTGATTCTATTTATACGCAGAAAGATTTTAAATTAACTTAAACATCAGTTCTGTATTAGAAGGATGGATAAGTATTAAATCTACCGGAAGATTCTGTGAGTTTGTGAAGTGGACAATACATTTTTATACATTTAATAGTATGTATTGAACAATTTATTTCCCGTCATTACTTACGAACTCTTGCCAGGGTGATGGTAATTTGTAAATACCGTTTTTAAAAAATGCCTTGTCTTTAAAGACGATGAACTCAAGTTGTCCTTGGTCGACGTATGGTCTTCAGTTTTGAATTAATTTCTTTTGAAATATTTTGCAGGAAAATAAACAAGTGATAATTAAAGGGTACTAGGCCTGAGGTGGATGCGACAACCTAGCCGAGGGAATTTTCTGTCAATTACCAAAGCAACAAAGGATTTGGATGCAACATAGTATACTTCATATGGAACATCGCCGGTCTCTTTTCTGTGAGTGCTTTGTTTGATTCATCCATTTGCGGACAATAAATCTCCGAAATGAGCTTTATGATAGGTTTCAAAAGCTCGAAATGTTTTAGTTCTTGGTCGTCCCACTATTTGTACAGAGCTCTTTTATTCAAGCTCAGTCTGGATTTGTAGGTTTAGGGGCGTGTTTTTTTTTTTTTTTTTTTTTCCAGGCTTCTTGCGAGCGGTTTTTTTTACGATGTTTTTGTAATGATTCCGCTTTTCGTCACAAGTTATCCGGTCCAAAATGGGTTTATCTTCGTTCCAAGCAAGCAGTAATGTACATATGACAATTCTAATAAGTAAATTGTTCTCAATTAACTCACGAAGCATCCATCTGGAATGTTTAATTATTAAATTAAATTTATTTCAAAATGTCTCAATCCAAAATCGCATAATTTATTTTGTTAGATAATAAATGAAAACAGTTCGAGTAAAAAGTGTGTAAACATTAGAAAAAATTTATCTTTTACTTGGTGATCGGAATTTCATTAAATTCTTTTAAGAAATATATTTTGTCATAGTATAAGTCAATATACACATCTATTTTTAAAAACCCTTACATTATCTTAAATCATGCTATACTGTTATAACAATTAATGAAATCAATGTTTTAAAACATTTTTAATGATATTTTTAAAATACTAGAAAATACTGATACTAGAAATCTATATTCATTCTGCTAAAAAACATTGATACATACACACACTTATTTATATATATATACTAGCTGATACCCGCCCGCTTCGCTGGGCAGACGATAATATTATATTTTGGAACCTATACGTAAGATATCAAGAAAGTTTTCGATTTTTAAACGATAATTATAATCTGAATTTAAAATTTTAAGAAATTGATTGTCTGTAATAATGGTTATCCACGACTTTCAAATATATGAGAAAAGTATTTAATAGTTAATAGTTTATAAATGAAAATGTAATTTAGTCAGTAAATCTGTCGTTGAACAGAATTCTGCATCACCCATGAGGTACTGTGTAGTGCGATGCGTTCCCATTATTCTACATGACGGGTCCCCAGTAGGCCTAAACCATGTAAAAATTGACAACATAAAAATATAAATACATTTTTATACATTTTATTTTATTTTTTAAACCTATTGAATCAAATTTTTTTTTTGTGATTTACATTTTTATTGTCTTTATTTTGTGTGCATGGCAATTTTTGAGAATGAAAACTACATTTTTATTCTTTATTATATCAATTTATTAATCTTAATTATTACATTCATTATTATTTGATCTTATTCTAATTTTAGAAATAGTTAAATATAAGAAAAATATGAAATAATATGCCTACATTTCCAAAACTTCTCTGTAGACAACATTCTTCGTTCGTTTTTATGGTTGAAGGATGATTAGATTTTCACTCATTTTATAAATCGACACCAGCTAATTTTAAACTCTGCCCTTGGGCTTTATTGATAATCATCGAAAAGCAAACTCTAACTGGAAATTGCAAACGCTTAAATTCAAAATGATAATCTGATGGAATTAGTGGTATTCTAGAAATGAATACATTTTCACCCTCATACTTTCCTGTAAAAATAGTCGCTTCTATAACGTTTTTTCTTGGAGTTTTCAATTTGAAAACTCTAAGAAAAAACTGGTGCCGTTACATAATTTAGGAGTATTTAAATTACGCAAGAACATTATTGGTGTACCAGTCTTTAGATAAAGAATATGAAGCGGTATGCCTGGTGGATTGAGTGTGTGCAGAAACTCCACAGGATAATGGACAGTAACTTCTATCTCTATGACTGTATCTATAGACTCATACTTTATATGTTCAGTTGTCAGTTTTTCTAGGATAAAATCGTTAATTTTATCAGTTGATTCATTTGTTGGAGTCAAAATTGCTCTTTCTTTCAACCACGATATTTCTAGTGTGCCATATTCAATATTTCCGTATATTCTATCAGTCAAAGTAATCAAATCTCCCACAGTATCTCATAGGTTATTCGTAATAGTTATTTTTTCTTCTTGCTCTGTAATATTTCCGTTACCTATGTCAATTAATAGTTAGAAAATTCTTTCGCGCTCAAGTCGTTTTGAAGAGAGATCCTCATATTAACTTTCAAGGATAAGACTTTTATATGAGGCCATAAAATTGAAGATTTCAAACCGGCTTTAATTTCATCTGAGCGTGTCCCTCGTGGTACGACAGGTAAAGTTTGTCTAAAGTCACCAGCTAAAAGAACAGTAAAACCACCCATTAATCGATTACTTCCTCTGATGTCTTGTAGTATCCGGTTGAGAGCTTCAATTCCTTTCTGGGCCATAGTACATTCGTCCCATACTATAATTTTTGTTTCTCTGAGTACGTGCGCCATGTCACTTTGTTTGTCATTGCGTCTTGAGTTCGTTCATGCAAGTAGCGAGGTCCTCCAGTAAACGAAGACGGCAACACAACCATTTTACCTATTTCTGAAGACTGTGTATCTTTTTTTGCCATAGCTTCTTTTAAGTGGACATATTCCTCACTCCTAAAATTTTTCTGATTGTTACGAATCCATTCAAGCCTTTCAGTTTCTATTTTTGCATACATGTCGACCAAAAACTGATTAAACAGTTGACGAAAGGGCAATAGATAATTAATTTCCCCAACACGCTCCATCAACCTATAGCTGAAGAACTCAGAAGCAGAGACAGTCTTATTGATAGGAGCCTTAGTATTGCTATCAAGTTTTGAAATATTTATACAATGACCATCTTCCCCACGAAAAAACATCAAAGAGTACTGAAGAGCATCGTAAGCTCGATGGGTTTCACCAATTCGTACCAATTTACTGTATCTGCTGTATAGAATATCTCTTTTTTCGAAATCCTGACCCACAATAAGGACAGCTACTTCTTTATTTTGAGGAGCATTGAAATGACCTTTGTGTTCTCCAGATGGTTTTTTATCGGCATTAAGTATAACCTTATAATTGAACTCTTTTTGGTCTTTAGGAACTGAATAAACAGCAGCTTTGAAATCGCGAATATACCTGTTATGTTCATGTAGCGCCTTTTGTAATTGGCTAACTAATTCTGGCTTAACACCTGGGAAAATACCACAACGAATGTTTCGTTCACGTTCATCATCAAAGAGAAAGTATAGCTGAAGAAAAGAAGGTTGTTGAGGAGGCTCAGCCAAAAGGCTACTTATCCTGTGCTATACCTGCCCCTGGACTTTAAATGTTGGCATAAAATTTCCCTCCTACAATTTTTTTGCTCCGAATGACGTCATCTGAAAACATTCATTATACTTACGAATTGTAGAAAGAAAATATTCTGAAAGTTGATTCTAATGGTTAAGAAGACTATTCAAAGGTTCAGGGTAGGATCTAATAGCAGGAAGCTGGACTTGACCACCACTGCAGCACATTCCTGGAGGTTCTTCTATCCATTTTAAAGCACGGCATCTCGAACAGGGCAAACGTTTTCCGATACTGACAATTTTATCATTTGAATAATCAACATCTTTTTTTATAATTAAAACCAGGCAAATTTTTGGAAGTCCATGGCGTTAATTTAACTTTTGATCTTTTTTCATTGTATTTAATTACAGCTGCCTGATTCACATGGGGGTTATTAGAAAAGTATTTTCTTACAGCTGCTGTATGTTCTTCAGGATGACTTTGAGTATATTTTGTAGCAACTTGTCTTACTTGTTTATATCTAATTGAATTTGAGAATCTTTTTCTTCTTTTTTTACCTTTATTTAGTTGAAGAGATATTACATCATTAATAATTGATTCACTTGAACTTAAAAAATCAATGTTAGATATTGATTGAGTCTTTGAAACTAACAAAGACACATTTTTTTGAGGCTGAAACTCTAAAAATGACTCATTTTCTTCATTTTGTTTCACATTATCATAACCAGGATTAACTTTACTTCTATTTGTTAATCCAACTATTTAAATATAAACATCAAAAGGACCACTATTACAGTTTCCCGTAAAACGTAATCTTTTTTCCCCTGAATTGCTTCACCAACAGAAGCTATAAGGCAGCCACCTTGATACACTTCAAACTGATTGGGAAATAGCTCTGCCTCCGCCATAATTTCGCAAATAGATCCTTACGTGTTTGGTTTACACATTTCGGTAAAATATAAATCGTTAATATTATAAGGGGCGCCAGATAGCATTTGAGTGTAGCATTTAAACCGATCCCAGTTGTCAAACACGTGAGGAACAATTATATTTCTCATTTTATACGCCATCGATATGTCACCGAACACCACCAAAGACAGAGACGAAAATAAATATGATCCGTCGCCAAGAATTTTAAAAACTTTGAAAGGAGTAGGTATTCCATCGATCCAAATATATTCAACATCCATTATTAAGAACTATAACTGAAAAGTAAATATGAAAAATCAATTTGTATTAATCTACAATGAAATACTTCTCTAGTTAAAAAATATAA